>CAUYRH010096374.1:0-65394 GCA_963574655.1 Perodicticus potto
CTCTGTACCTTTTTGTTTGTGTCCTCGGGGTCTCAGGTCTCCCCAGCAGGGTTGATGTGCGCTCTTCGACCTTTTCTTTTGGCTCAGATCCAAACCATCGGCTTTCTTGCTGAGTTTCTGTCCTTTAACGCTCCTTTTGGACAGGAACCTCTGCGGAAAGCTGGATACCTGTATTGAAATTTTATGTTTGAAAAAAATATCAATAGGGTATTTTTATCATGTCATTGAAAGAAATAAGGATCTAAAAAGGAAGATGATATATTCAGCTTATGATCTTTTGATTAGTTTTTTAATTCTCAAGATTATCATTTATAAAAAAAAAATCCAAGAAAGAGAGAGAGCATGCAATTTTGTTAATACTGATTCCAAGGATGAATCCACCTCCATTATTGGTGCCTCTTTGAAATTTTATCAGCTTGAGTGTAGCTTAAAATATATGAGCCCTCTTTTATTAATAGAACCAGGAGGCTGGGTGTCCATTGCCAAGTGGTTAGAGTGCTGCCCCTGCACCAGGGATGGTGGGTCTGAATCTGCCAAGACTTGCTTAACAAAAAAAAAAAAAAAAAAAAAATGGAACCAGGAAACCTGTTTGTCATACAAAGATTACTTCTGTTGTAAGGTGACTTGATCATGCAGAGCCATAACAATACCACCCAGGCCTAGGGAACTTTTTGAGAACTTGCAGAAAGCAGAGGTCACCCAATTATAATCTGAATTTACAATTTCTCTGGAGAGCAAAGTCTAGTTGGATGAGCTTTGTGTCTGGTCTTTTCTGTGTTTTGGCTTTTAAAGTCTTTCTTAAAGTGACATTTACCATAATAGATTGCCACCTGTATCATGGGTCATGATTTCTGGTCAATGTTTTTGCTATTCAGGTATTACTCTAAAATGCTGGTGTCTACATTTGCTATATCATCAGACTTTAAAATAAAAACTTTTAGGCATTTCCCCCCATGATGAAATTACTGCTTCTAGCCCTGTGCAACCCATTAGATACTCTATCTATAAGCTTTTTCAGATAAATCATGCAATAGTAACAGTTTTAACTGCTTCAGCTTTGTCATCACATAGATAAACACTGGACAATGAGAAATGTCCTAGTGACGATGCAAATGGCTATCACACTGAAAATTCTCATCTTCTATGAAAATTCACTAAAATTTAAAGGCTTTATACATTGGTCAGGAACTAATTCAGGCTTTGGGGAAATCAGAGTTATAAATGGCCTGGTGAGACATAGATGTCAAAGTAGCTGCCAGATGTCGGCATATCCAAAGTCAAGGGAGAACTTGATTGGAATTCTAATTTGTTTGAGGGGAAAGCATGATAATTATTTCCTACCCAAAGATTCTTGTTCCAGGGGCTCTACAGAACACTATTCTAAATTAATATATCTGTGCTAGGGAATGGAGTGCCTGGCACAGAGTGATCATTCAATTAACATTAGCTATTACTATTTCACCGAACTGTAGAAATAAATTGAAAATTTCAAGTTGAGTTTAAAATCAAGTACTCCTTTGGCTTTTGTACTAAAGAACATATAGTCTATGATTCAGGCCATGTATTTTTTTTTTTAAACCTGTCAAATTTAAAAGCAATTGGGAATACTCCTGTCCCCACTGATAATCCTGCAGGTGGCAAGGTAGGACTGCTGATGTATGATAATACGTGTTCCCCTATCATGTTAGCAGAACTACTTTGGAAAATGTGATTTGACTAAAAATACCTCTAGAACTAGGCTACTAAACCTCATAATGAGACTGACCATTTTGCTATATTTAATACTCACTATAGTTACAGTCTGGGGGAATATAACCTGTTTCAGACACAGCTTTCATACTCATAAACATTATCTCATTTGATTTTCTGAACAGTACTACCTAGGAGTATTATTATTTATTTTTTTACATAGGGGGATACTGAGATTCAAAACATTGGCCCCCATCACACAGCCCCTGATGAGTGGGCTGTGATTTGAATCTAGACTGACTGAATCATTGCATTTTTAATCACTACAGTCATGGCCTTCTCACCAGTGCAATTTAGCTCTGAGATTTATTTTTCTCTTTGCATTATTCTATGCATCAAGAGGCTTCACAAATATGATTCCTTAGACTATTTGAATGATTGAGTGAACCTAAATGCAAGGATTGTTAGGTTTCTCCGAAACACCCTTTCTTTGATAAATCTTTCAAGGGAATAGTCCGAAGATAATAAATCGAGGCATCTCGGGGACTCATGGGAATTTACCTCTGTGATTGATGGAATGAGCTGGCTTTCACCTGCATACATAGTAAATAAAGCCATGGAAATGCATGAGATTGCCACCTGAAAATTGACATTGGTTTGTTCATTTTCTTAAGGGAAGAATACAATTGAAATGAAGGGAACTGAGGGGACCATAAGAATGATTGATAGAAAGATACAAAGTTTAGATTAGGAAACTAGAAAAGAGAATGGAAGGTTTTATTATTATTATATTACAATTTCTTCAAAATAATACCAGCACCCTTTCCTTTGTGCAATCACAATGTACATAGCACTTTACTAGGCACCATAGTAAAGACAGAAACAAAGAAGAGAGAGACAGAAAGAGAAAGAGAAAGAGAGCAATATGTGCTCTCTGCCTCTAAGGAGCTAATAATTTAATTAATGGATTAAAAATTAATTTGCATTGAGTCAAACGGTATGTACATGAACAGCATGGGCACAATTTCATCACTCAAGGCCATCTTTACTGATCATTTCATATTTGTCTCTAAGTATATGGGACTCCAAAGAAAGAAAAACAAAACTCTCTTGATCAAGAAAGGCTGTGCAGGATGTGAAATGCAATGTATCAAAGGTATTCAGGTAAATCATTCTTTAATACACAAATGAAAGAAAACCAATGCTAAGATTATCCTCCATTATATGGCAAAGGAAAGACATAATTTATGTTCAAAGTGGCTGAGAATCTTGGTGCCTTTATGTACCTCATATTTTAATAAAATAAAAAGTTGATAACTAAAAAGAGAGAGTCACTTAAGGTTATTTAAATATGGCTCTCTCAGGCTTACAGTTTACCTCAAAAATGCACTTACCCTTTATCTGTATGTGCCATGAATTGCAGTGTAGTGAGTCTGAGAGGGTCATGAGTGAGTAGTGAGTAGTGAATTGTAGTGTAGTGAGTCTGAGTTGCCTTCTAAGGAGGGAAGGGACTTAGCCAACCCTTTTGAAATTGTTCAGGAATCAATTTCCAAAAAACTGTTACATGGAATTGATAGGGCAGTAAAGTGAGCTTCACATAAAGAGGAAATAATTGGAGGTGAATTATTCAAAAAGCGAAAGAAAAAACAGTCTCTCTAAAATTCAATGAAATAGGAATCCTCCTTGGATTCCTATTCCAGCAACTTTAACAAACCATGGGTTTGGATCTCTTTGAAAACTGTGAACATTCCCCTTAAGACCCTTCAAACTAGAAGGAATGGTGTTTCTAGTCAAGTATTTTCTAATTAAGCGCTTCCTGTTTGACTGTAGGGTGTGTGTGTAGTTAGCTCTGCCCTTGCCTTCCATGTCTTTTCCATCATTTGATTTAAAGTCCTGTTAAGAACTTACTAATGACAATGGGCTCATCATCTTATCTGAAAATACTTTCTTTTCTGGAACAGTTCCCTGAGAGTAACTTGGTTGAGGGCCTACATTTCACATGGTTGGCATTCAACAAATGTGTGTTGAATATATATATATATATATATATTTTTTTTTTTTCAGTTTATTTTTGGCCAGGGTCGGGCTTGAACCCACCATCCCCGGGTATATGGGGCCAATGCCGTAGTCCTTGAGCCATAGGTGCCACCTTGTGTATTGAATATTTTTGAAGAAACAAACCACAACCACACTTAGAGAATATCTCTATTCCACTGAAACTTCCCACTATAAAATCTGTCTCCATAGTCCGCATGACGATGGATAGGGTCAGCGTTCAGGGTCAGCGTTCTGTCAGTAGCCAAGCCCTTTGCCATTTAGACAGTTACAATTCATATACTCACTCAAGTTTCAGGCAAATAATGACTGCCACTCAAGCTTAATGATAGTTTCACTTTGAAGTGTTCAGAAGAAAAAGGTACCCTAAGCACAAAAATAAGGTTTTCTCTAGATTACTATGATCATCTGAGAACAGAAGATGAAAAGAGAAGACTCTTTGGTAGTGTGAACTATTTATCACACATCAATACACAGCTTTCACTTTCTGGACACAGGCTATCACAGAGACCTGGCCAAATTAGGTTAGAAGTTCTAACCATAGAAGGTTACCACTGTGGGCAAGCAGATGTGATATTTTATTACATACACTTCTGCCCAGAGGAAGCTTCAAAGACTCCCCTTATACTGGGTCAGATGAAGGCTATAAAATCATACCAAGGAGCATTTTAGGTCTGGACTAATGTTTTTCACTAATCCTTGAGGATTGGATATACACATTGCCTTTCCACAGCTGAGAGTTAAAATTTTCTTGTATACCTTATCGTGTCCTTTTAAAAATTATTTTTGGATTAGTGTCAGTTAAATGTCTTGATTTAAATGTGTTAGTGAAAAATCTAGCGGAACTTTCTTTGAAAAGGAAGGATGCCAAGAGACACAATGACTTCAAATCAACCTCATGCCACTTACTTCTTAGGTTTTCTTCAATGAGACATGATTTGAAGTGAAGTGAGTGATTAGCCACAGATTCAATCATAATTTCTGGAAAACTTTAAAATGAGGACAAAAATATTTTTAGGCAGCTCAGAATTTAAATGCATATATAAAAACACACACATAAAATTTATTTTTGGTTAGTTAAAAGCCTCAGCAGAACAGCGAGAAGGACTGTTGTGCAGAAATTCAAGTGAAAAAATCAGGAGTTAAAGTTCCTCTAGGCACCTTAACTTAGATGATCTGTCTAACATCAATACTTTTGCTGTTTCCAACTGTGCATGTGACTATCTTGCCTCCGGTGTGAAAAACGGCTAATATCCTCTTTACAAGGATTAAGGAGACAACATATGCTTAGCATCTAGAGCAGTGTCTGACATCCAGCAGGTGTCCACCAAAAGTACGATGATAGTAATCCTAGCGGTGATTATTACTCTTAAAGGAAAGAGTGCCAAAAAACTTGCCTCCTGCATCATCTTAGTATAATACCTGGAGTTCTTTAAAGGAAAAATATCTGTGATTGTGGAGCATAAAATAATTATGTCCCAAATCCATGTGCACTTATTTCTTGCATAAACAAATAACTTTGCCAATAGATTTGGTCACACATCATAGGTCACAGTTAAGTGTTGACTGGATGGAGTATATTTTATAGTGGTGCATAAAAAGGATGAAAGGAAATTATAGACACTTCAAAAATTCTATCATGATGACTGGAAAGCTTGAGATTAATTGCCTAATAAACACATCTTGGTAATTCACTCATGGGCTAGAATATGAAATATAACCTGAAGTCAGGGAAACTTTTAGTTCAAACCAAAATAAGTAGAAAAAAACATCTCATATGCACACAGGCATGTGTTTCTGGCCAGTTAAATTTTAGCTTGTAAGGGATGATGATGTTTGAGCAATGCCCCATTTTCAAACATCTCTTATGTGCATGATTGTGTTATGACAGCACCAGAAAGACAAGAAACCATTGAAAAGGAAGATTGGTTGAGATGAGAAGCTTATAATTGTCCACTTTTAGAGGGGCAGAAGCAGCAAATGTAATATCCTGTTGTGCACTGTGTCCTCCTCTTTCAGTTCTACAACTATCTGGAAGAAAGAGGATTATTATCCTGTCTAGAGGGCAAAAGCTTCTCCTGTTTTTACAGTTTCTTTAGCAGACTTTTCTTTTATAGAAAAAGCAGACTTTTCATGTTGTAAACATGCACACACACACACACACCCAGACCATGAGCAAACTAGCTGCTAGTATCTCTAAGACACAATGAGCAGATCACCAAGACTATGTATTTTCCATTTTCAGTCAGTCTTGGCAATTGCTATTTGTATGGTAGTGACTTAAAAGTAATACTCAACTGTTCAGGCCAGCAAGTAGCAAATTGATACTAACCCTAACAGCTTTCCAATGCATTCATCTTTAAAATGCACAGGGGCATCTTGTTGCATATGTCTATCCTAGCGAAATAAAGGACCAGTGGTCACCAAAAAGTTTTCCATCTGAGAAACATGCAAGAGAATATCCCTTCACTGCTTTAGATGCAACCCAAACTACAGAATAGAATCCAGTTTCTCAAGACCCTTCACCTCCTTTCACGCAGCCATACTGATATTAAAAAAATTTCTCTGAGAATATTAAATTAAGCCTCTGTGAAATTTTATTCTTTTGCCCATAAATGGCATGGTCCAGGTGATAAATGTGGGCAGATGGAATTAGCTGCAGTGTAATTTTTTAAAAAGTATTAAATATCATCACCGAAATAGATTTACAGATTTAGAGACACTATAAATGAATGCGGGCTTTAATCTTTGATTCAATACATCCCTCATACACAACTGTCTGAGCCTTTTACACAGTGACAGAGAAAATTTCCCATCAGCTCTTCCGATCAAGCTTTTAGTTCAAGGAAAGAGTATCTATTAGTAACACTAAAAATGAAATTAGGTCTTAACTATTTTGTTTTCTCATCAAAGAGCTGACCCAATAAATGGCTTAGGTAAAGCACTTACTGTTTTTTTTTTTTTTTCCTAAGCTAACATAGAAGGAAGCATTGAGATGAGCCTAAGGCATTCCAAAATATATTCCCTAAATAATAAACATCAATTTCTTCCAAATAAATTAGTTATTAATTTTTATTAAATTTGCTAAAGCAAACATTTAGAAAAAGTAGGTGCTAAGGAGTTTGCTGAGCTCTCATTAAAAAATGTGCAAAAAGCAGCATGAGGTCAGGGCTGACATGTCATTGGATGGGAACCTCGGTGGAAATACCTTAAAACATAGCAAGGGCAATGTTCAATTAAAGATGAGCAGGATCTATTGCAATTTTAAACATTTCCAACTATATCCCAGAGGAAATTCCCAGAGATGGGAAAAGCTATCTTTTAAGATCCACTAATGTATGTATGAGCTTGGCCACATGTCTGTAATCCCAGCTTCTTAGGAGGCTGAGGCAGGAGGAAACATTGAGCTTAGCAGTTTGAGACCAGCCTGAGCAATATAGGGAAATACTTGTCTTTTCTGTTGTTGTTGTTTTAATAAATCCATTGATATAATGATTCTTATCTCTAGTAAAGGCATTAATTCTACCTAGAGCTAGCATCAGTGGTAGAAGGGTGTGCATGTTCAGCCCTGTTCATAGCTAGTGTTTTAAACATACACCCTCCATTATTTCTTTTTAAATAACATAAAGCAAGCTTTCTTTAATTTTTCTAAGGTTTGTACACTTATTATTACATAAAAATATTCTGGCAAAATTAGTGGCATTAAAAAAAAAAGATTCTGGGAAGACGGAGAAGTAGGGAGCACTGGGCATCTGTCTACTCACCTAGACAACAATTGCACTGGCAGAATCTGTCTGATATAATTCTATTTTGGATCTCTGGAGTCTATTGAAGGCTTATAATTTAAAAGGGAAGGTTTGGATGATAAATGTGGTTAATTTTAATCAATTTCATCTCTTGGCAGAGAAGTAGCAACACATCTCCCACCCCTCAGGCATGTGACAGGCAGCTGTGCATGTGTTCCTACAGCAAATTGAAAACAGCTTGTGGGTGCTAAGATGAGGGGGAAGGTATGTAAAGCAGTGCTAGTAGAGAAATTTATAACTATAAATGCTCACATTAAAAATAAAGAAATATCTCAAGTCAACAACCAAACATTGTAACCTAAGGAACCCAAAATAAGATGAACTAAACCCAAAGCTAAAGTAAAGGAATAACAAAGATTAGAACATAGATAAACAAATAGAGAAGAGAAAAATAATAGAGAAAATCAATGAAACTGAAAGTTTGTTCTTTGAAAAGACCAACCAAATTGACAAACCTTTAGTTAGATGGAATAATAAAAAAAGGGAGAGTAGTCAAATCTGTCCAATCAGAGATGGAAGTGGAGACATTGCTAGTAATTCTACAGAAATCAAAAAGGATTGTAAGAGCATACTATAAACAACTATAAATCCTTCAATACCAACATATTGGGTTACTTAGATGAAATGTATGAGTTCTTAGAGACAGAAATCCTATTATGATTAGATCATGGAGAAATAGAAAATCTGAATAGACCTATAACTTGTAAGGAGATTGAGTCAGTAATCAAAAATCTCCCAACAAAGAAAAGCCCTATAATCAATGGCTTCACTACTGAATTCTACCAAATATTAAAAAAAAGAACTAACATTAATCCTTCTCAAACTTTTCCAAACTTATCCTCATCCTCTGAGGATATTATGATAACTATTATCAAAAAGAAAAATAACTTTTGATAGGGATGTGAAGAAATTGGAATCCTGTGACTGATGGTACCAATCTAAAATGTTACAATAACTGTGGAAAATGGTATGGCCGTTCAAAAACAAAAAAAAATTAATATAATTAGCATATGGTCCAGAAATACAAGTTCTAGGATATGCCCAAAATAATTGACAAGATAGTCCCCCCAAAATATTTATACATGTATGTTTATTGCAGTATTAGTCACAATAACTAAAATATGGATGCAACCCAAAGGTCCACTGGCAGATGAAAATAGTAGTAAAGTGTAGCATGTACATACTATGAAATATTACTCAGCTTTAAAAAGGAATTAAATTCTGAACATAAGCTACGATGTGAAACCTGAGGACACAATGCTTAATGCTAAAGCCAATGACAGAAAGACAAATTCTGCATGATTCCACTTATATGACGGATTTGAAGTCATCACAATCATAGAGTCAAGAAAGTAGAATGGTAGTTACCAATGAGTAATCATTATTTAATGGATATAGGGTTTCAATTTTATAAGATGGAAGGAATTATGTAGATGGATGGTGACAATGGTTGTAAAAAGCATATGAACATATTTAATATCATTGAACTATAAAATTAGAAATGGCTAAAGTGGTAAATTTTATGTTGTATATTTCATTATAATTTTTAAAATGGGGAAGAAACCTTATGGTGTAAGTAGCTGTTTATTACAGGTTCTTTATGTGTCATAAATTTGAACAGAACTATTGTAGTTTTCTTTGATTTGGTCTGGAGATCTCCCTTAGAAGAGTGATTATGAACTCCACTCCTGCTCTGAGAGGCCTTCAGGAATTGGGTGTAGGTGTTTACAATGTGCCTTTCACAAGATACTTCTTCTTCTACTTTTTTTTTTTAACATGAATGCCTAGAGCAGCACCCTTCACAGTAGCCAAAAGGCAGAACCAACCCAATTGTTCATCAATTGACAAATGCCCAAAATGAGATACAACAACACAAGAGAACATCACCCAGCCACAGAATTGAATAAAACACTGCTCCATGCTACATGCGGATAAACCCTGAAAACACTATACCAAGTGAAAGAATATAGTCACTAAATATCAAATATTATATGATCACATGCCATATTTTGTTTTGGCAAAATCCTAATGCTCAACTGTCTGATTGATGACCAGGTATCCCTGTCACAGAAAACTTGTTTATACTGGAAGATACCCTCATGGCTCTTCCATAACTTGTGTCCAATATATTTGTACCAACAGAGCCATTCTCTAGAAAAGCTTGACCTGGAAAGAAGTTATGCTGGAAAAATAAGATGTAGAATAAGCAATTCAACAAAACACCAGAAATAACAGAAGCATTGTATTACTCAGAGATCCCAGAGAGATGAGGGCCACTTTGTAGGGCCACCAGGAAGTGGGAAGGCAATTGGGATGCACATACTCAATCAGTAGTTGTGGAATGAGAGAGCAAAAGAGAGGGAGTGCAAGAGACTCATGGGCTAAAGCCTTTTGGGGGTTGAAGGTGTTAGCCAAGCAGGCTTCCCTTAGGGAGTTCTAATTGGTGGGTTTACAGCAAGCAGGTGTGGGTTCTGTGAAGTCACTCTGTAACTGAGAGATGATCATTGTGGTGTGTCTGCACGTCCATGTAGGATGTGGAGACCAATGTGGTGCATTAGGTAGGCTGTATCTTGCTGTCTCTTAGGGAGGTGGTCACCACGAGATGGTTGATGGTTGATGGTTTATATCTATCTGGATCTGTCACATTGAGGATCTGGCAAAGTGGTAGAGAACAAGAAACTGTGAAGAATGACTAAGTTCTGCTTCTAGTATGGGAACATTAAACCTCTATTCAAAATGGGTGCTAAGGCAACATAAAAACTATTATAAAAACAATAAGAACAACATAAAACTATTAAGAACAAGAAAACTATCAGCACAACAGCACAGGATGGGTAGCTATTCTATGAATTATGTTATCTGAGGCTCAGCTGGAAGATACTAAAGCTGGAGGCTGGACTTATTGGAAGGCTGTTCACTCACTCACATGCCTTGTGGTTGATAATGGCTACCAGTGGGGATCTAATCTGGGACTCTCAGCTAGATCACCTGCGAGTGGCCTCTCCATGTACAGTGAGATTTCCAAAAATATGGTGGTTATGATCCAAAGGTAAGTGTCCCTAGAAAGAATGAGCCAGGCAGAATGGTGTCACCTTTTGTGTCCTAGCCTTAGAAGTCACCATGTCTCTTCCTTTGCTTCTATTTATTGAACAATCACAATGACCTGCATTCAAGGAGTAGAAATCAGATTTCACTTTTTCACCTCATTCTCCTGAGTAGCTGTAATTAGAGACATATACCACCATGCGCAGCTCACCTTTGGATGAGAGGAGGGCTAAAATTCTGAGATTGTGGAACGGAAAACATGGCTGTGAACATTTTGGAAACTATAATCTACTACAATGATTATTTCTCATTTTTTCTTTTCTTTTCTTTCTTTCTTTCTTTCTTTCTTTCTTTCTTTCTTTCTTTCTTTCTTTCTTTCTTTCTTTCTTTCTTTCTTTCTTTCTTTTTTCTGTTATGTCTTGTTGGTGCTCTTCTTATAATTTCTAAGTAGCAAATCATACATGAAGAACATATTTCTAGTAAATGCTAGTGATGTTATGTTCATCTGCTATAAATCAGTTCATTGTAGATTGATCACTTTTGTTCCTAGGGTTACTCTGGTAGGTATACCAGACCTTCGTTCTGACAGAGGTATTTTTGAGTTTGTGTTTGTGATAAAAGAAAGGAACAAAGTTGGGAAGTCTATTGGTAAGACAGAAGTCCAGAGTAGGGGTAGCAAAATGTTTAGAAATAGAATGACCTTGGACCCTGGGATTTGAATCCACCGAGAGGAGGAATTTAAGATGTGAAGGAGAAACTTCTTTGCTAAAAAGGATTAATTAAATATTCCCTTGCTATATATGAAGCTTCTAAGATATTCAAAACTTTAGGACATGATATTTTTCTATATACAACCACATAAATATTGACATGATGAAAAAATTCTTCATTTATTTATCAACTGATATTATAGACCCAATTTTTAATGTTCTGGGAATATAAGAGTGATGCTTTTATTTTTGGTCTCCCATTTCTTCTTGTCTTTAAATATTGTCCTCTGTCCTCGTGTTATTTCCCTGACTAAAGGAGGACACTGGTGGATAACAGGCCTGAAATATCCAGGCCCATTTCCCTGAACTGAAATAGCCAGATGATGGAATATACCAGAAAGAGAATCTTAAGCTAAAGCAGTTGGGTGTGAACAAAAACATTAAAAGAAAGGATTATCTATTTATTTCTTTGAAACCATATCCCATGAACAGTGCCTTAAACATTACAAAAAAAGCTGAAAAATCCATTGTATAGAAATAATCTGAAGTTCATGAAGAGGCTCAGTACAGTGTTATTTCTAATAGTAAAAATGGAAAACACTAAAATGGCCAACATATATGTGGCATATTTATATCTAGAATAAACTTACCCAGCCATTCAAATAACATATGTCTACTTCCATGGAAACATGGCTGCATTTCATTCATGCATTAAAAAATAATTTGTAAAACATTATGGATACAGGAATCACATTCTTTAAAAAAAAAAGATACAAAATTTCTATTCTAGATGGCAGACTCAGTACAAGACTACAGCTTTCCAGTTCTGTACAAAATCTCTAGAAACAATAAAGTATTTTCATTTTAAAATTCACAGCCACTATGTAGATCAGGAAGAACCCTTGATGGATCATAACATATCAAACAAGAGATGAGACATGAAAGGAAGATGAGTAAAAAAAGTATGGTTCTGAAATACAGAGCAGATTTTTCTGTTAGAAAATTCAGGAACAGTACCAAAGGAGATTGTATGTATGAATACCAGGAATAAGAGGAGTTTGAAAAGAAAGAATCTGGGTAACAGGAAGAGGGGTCTGAGTAGGTTACTTTCTGCCTATTCTGCTTCTTGGGCCAGAAAGCAGCAACAGGGGGGTCAGACTCAGGGAGGAATGGAGGGGTTATACAGTCAGAACTTTGAGTTAAAGAAATGGGGTAGTGCTGACTGCTGTGGTACCGTAAGCATGGCATGTCCTCCCAGGCCTCTCCATCCTAAACGGGAGCTGCTGAGGGCATATCCACAGCGGTTATCTCAGCCCTCCTCACAAACACACCCATCAGGCAACCTGCAGGGTGTCTCAGCTACCAAGATGACAGCACATGAAGCCAGTCACCAATCACCCCAGAACAGCCAATGCTTTGCTGCTCCTCAGCAAAAGAAGACCTTAATCTCCAGGACAGAGACTTAGAAGAACAAGCAGAACAGGAAGTGTAGACTAGGCACAATTTATATCCTCAGAAATGTAAGAAGCTAATCTACTCACACTAAAATCAACCTGACAGATAGGAAAAATCAAAAATCTTGTCCTAGAAATAAAACTCAGCTGGGCTGGACAGAAGGCAGGAAAAAGTAGTGAGCTGGAATACTGAGCCTGGGAAGTTTCTAGATTTCAAATAGTTGGAGAGGCAGCATGGTATGGTGGTTGAGAGAAGAGTCTCTGGAAACAGACTGGCTGGATTTGAATGCTAGTTCTGTAATTACCATGTGTGTAACATTCGAAAAATTATTTAAATGTTTTCTGCTCCTTATTATGCTATTTTCTCTGAGTTTCAAATATACATTCTAATATCGTTCTTTGGGAAGCTGGGCTAACACTTTGTTAGTTAAGTTGTGCTAATAGAGGGAACAGAAGCATGACTAAGAGGCAGGAGGGGCGGGGGGAGGAAATTTTTTTTTTTTTTTTTGAGACAAAGCCTCAAGCTGTCACCCTGGATAGAGTGCTGTGATATCACAGCTCACAGCAACCTCCAATTCCTGGTCTCAAGCAAGTCTCTTGCCTCCGCCTCCCAAGTAGCTGGGACTAAAGGTGCCCGCCACAATGCCTTTTTTTTTTTTGGTTGCAGCCATCATTGTTGTTTGGCAGGCCCGGGCTGGATTCGAACCGGCCAGCTCAGGTGTATGTGGCTGGTGCTTTAGCCCATTGAGCCACAGTTGTCGAGCCAGGGGGTAGGAACTTTTAATTTGCTTGTGGAGCAGGAAGTGATCCTGGCAGCAGCAGCTGTTTCTAGACTCCACCCTCTTTTTGCGTTCCAGAATGGGGCTATTCATGTTCTCCCACCAATATCAGCACAATGAGCACTGCCCCATTTCCAGGAGAACCCCTTTCCCCGCATTATCCAGAGTGGCACCCCCTGCTCGGAGTTCTGCAGTCCAGCTTGTAGGTAGTTTCTAGGTTGTCCTTGGCTTCCTTTCTGTCTCCTACACGTTGAGGGTGGTCACTGCTTTCTATCATTGTGACTTGTGTGCCCTCGTACTTATGTTGAGGAGCTCATTTTGGTTTTTCAATATTTCAGCACTGACTTAATCTATCTCAACCTATTCCCTACATTAGTTTTCTCTGTTGAAATACCTATTGTGGTTTTATTTTCCTGAACCAATCTTATCATATTTAAACAGAAGTGAGTAGTGATGGAGATTAATTGAATTTATATAGTTTATTGTAGAGCATTGGGAGCACTGTCTGTATGGAAAGAGCTATATAAGCATTAGCTATTATTACTATTACCTCAAAAGCTAAAAAAAATAAGAGAAAAATGAGAGACATTGAAGACAGAACTAGAAATTTCAGCAGCTGATTTGGTGGATGAAAATAGAAATTACAAAGAAAAGACAATTATAGATAGATAGATGTATATATGACTGACAGGTAAGAAGAATTTACCTGAACTTTACACATACACAACACACATACATTAATAACACTATAACTTCAATATACCATTTTCCAATCTTAGACTATAAAAAGCAAAAACGTAAATATTAACCTGTCTAAATAGCTTTGACTAGATATTAAAAATTAAAATATTTAGTCAAAGATAAGGTGAGAATAATAAAATAAAACTACTTAACAATTTTGTAAACAGATGTGTAATATCTAAGATGAATAGAGCATCGCAACATATTAGAAAATAATGCAACATGATTAAGCAATGTTTAGCTCAGGAATGCAAGAGTAGTTTAATATTAGAATTTATTAACATAGTAATTTAGTACACAAATAAGGAGGAAAACCAATCGTTTGAATAGATACTTTAAAAAGCATTTGATGATGTCTAGTAGCCATTTTTATTTTTTTAAAATGCTCTAAGCAAACAAGAATTAAGAAGCAACTCTAATTTGATATGAGATTTCCAACATCATGGTCAATGGTAAAGTGAAATATGCCCATCGAAGTCAGGAACAAGATAAAAATGCCTGCTAATTGTTTTGCTACTTAATATTCTCACTGGAATTCCAAATTAATAAGAAAATGAAATACATGTATTAAAAGGATGAGATCGCACTGTTGTTTACAAGTGATAAGATCATGAATTTGTCAGCCAATTATCCTCATTTTTCTATTAGAATGAATAACAGCGCTCAGCACTGAGGCCTGACAAATCATAAAAAAATCTAAAATTTCTCTTACATCCTAGTAAAATGTAATAGATTTAAAGCTCTTTATTCTGATGGCAATGAAAAATACAAAGCAATGAGAGAGAAATCTAGAAATAAATGTATAATAACATGTAGAAAATTGTAGAAACTTGCTAAAGGCAGTGAAAAGGCGTAAGTAAAAAACAAATACCACATGTTCGTAAGTGGGAAATGCAATACTATAAAGTCATCATTTCTTCCAAACTTAGTAAATTTAACGCAATCTCCAAAAATTAACCCCACAAGGTTTTTCATCTCTCTTAACTGGGTGAGTTTATAATTCAAGTTAAGGAGTAAATGTAAAAAAATGCTAAGACAGTTTTGAAACAGCATAAATTGATCTAACAGGTTTCAAATCATATCGTAAAGCTTGTAAGAGGTAAAGCAGTCAGGTGTGTGTGTAGGAATAGATTGATGCTCACTGGCACGGGGACATTTCTGAGACATATCCCCGTGTTGACTGAATATACAAAGTACAAGTGAAAAAGTAAAATTTTCTGTTTTCCTATTCACAAAGCTGGCATTGATCCAGATGGTGTCCTCCCTGTTGACTGTAGCTGAGGGACTGGGTGGTGGGCTACTAATTAAAGGATTCTTTAGGCTTAGGTGTAGTCTTAGAATTTTTAGTAGTCATGTACTATTCAGGTGATTATCATAAACATATTCTGGAAAACAGTATATCTAAATGCATATCTGCAGATTTATTTTTGTTCATATATTTATGTCTTTCCATATCAATCCTCTTTATGGGTTGACTTTTACTGTGTAACAAACGACTCCAAAACTTAGTTACTTAACACGCATTTATTAGTTCTCATGATTCAGTGGGTTGTTTTGGAAGCTGTCCTGACTCAGTCATAGACAGATGGTCTAAGATAATGTCACTCACACACCCAGTCACATATCCACGCTTCCACTGGAATGGCAGGATGGCTAGGGCGGCCCGGTTCTCTTTCTACACCGACTCTTACTCTTCAGGAGACAAGCCTGGGTTTGTGATGCTAGAAGGGTTTCCAGCAGCAAGAAAGGGCAAAGTCTGATGCTTCTCAAACTCCTGCTTGTGTCATATTTGCTATTTTCCATTGGCAAGTCTTGTAACCAAGTCCAAAGTCTTACCATTCATAGAAAAAGCCTTAAGTAATACTCACTAAGCAATAAAGAGTGAATGTACCTGGTGGATGGAAATAAAGGAGAGGGGATTTACTTCTTTACACACCAATATATTGTTTTTGAAAATAAAACAAACATTTATTACTTTTGCAAAATATACAAGGTGGCCATAAAGTTCATGTGCAAATTGTCGCCTGTATTTATGGCCACCCTGCATTGCTTTAAAATGCGAATAGAAAAAAAATTCTTCTTCTGTTACGGAATCTCTGAGTGTTTCCCGACCTTCACTTCATTTTCTGAATCTGCATGCATCTACCCTACTCAGCCACCGAATTTTCCTGCCCTTTCCCTTGTTAAACATGCGTTTTCCCACAGTGAGACACTGCAAAGGCCTGCCTCCTTCTAGAAACCTGAACTTTGCAGCCACCCCAGCATCTGCTGGCACATATGCACAGATGTCATGGAAACATGCATAACAAAGTCACAAGGACAAAATGCCTTTTAGAAATCCCAGTTTGGCTGCACCTGCCTCTGTCCCCCAAGTGAGTGGCATGATTTCCTCCTAGAACCTAACGCTGTTTGTAAAGCTTAATGGCTGACTTGGGTGCAAACATTGAGCTTGTCTGGGCAGAGCTCAGGAGGATACAATGCAAGAAAAAGCAAGCTTCTTGAGAGAGGTTGGAGAAAATAAAGTGGATCAGGAAAAGGCTGAGAAAACAAGGAAAGAAAAGGTAAAATAATGGCTTTTGGCAATGTGGGTGGCCAAAATTATTTTAAGGACAGAACTGTGCTGATTATTAAATGATTGTCTTTCTCCTTTGTTGCCCTCTTATGCTTTGTCTTTGCTGGGCTGGCTCGTGGATGCTGCAAAATGCCTTTTCCTTTGTTAGATTTTCCCAGGGGACTTGCTCCTACCTTGTTGTTTGGGATTTCTGTTTGTTATTACTGTAACCATCACCCAACGTCCTTTATTCAAGTAGCAGAAGATGGTTATAGTCTCTATCTTTTGACACTTCCAAACCCAGCCTCACTGCCCCCCTCACCCCGAGGTGCCAGCACTGGGGGGCCACATCTTTACACCCTGACAGCCCCAACTGTAAGTCCTGTTCTCTCCAAGATCACATACCCATCAGGCTCTTAGGAATTTGGACATAAGTTTTAAAAACATACATTTCTGATTCTGAGCTAGATATTGTGATATATTTTTAAAATGGAGCTATCAAACTTGTTTCCTTAAAGGATTCTGAGTCTTTCTCAAAACAGATTAACAGGGGAGAAGTAGAGAGTGATAAAAACACTCATGTAAGATTCACAATAAACACTAAGACTAAATGGTATAGTATTTTCTTTTTTGAGGCTAATTGCAATTTTGTTATACTTAATTTCTTTTTTTATTGTTGGGAATTCATTGAGGGTACAAAAAGCCTGGTTACAATGATTGCTTGTGTTAGATAAAGACCCTCTTATAATAGTGTTCCTCCCCCAAAATGTGAACCACCCCTCTACAACCTCTCACCCCTCCCTCCTTCCTTCTCTTGGCTCTCCCCATCCCCACCCCCCACCGTGTGCAAGGTCATTAATTGTCCTCTTATCAGAATTGAATACATAGGATTCTTCTCCATTTTTGTGATGCTTTGCTAAGAATAATGTGTTCTACTTCAATCCAGGTTTATACAAAAGATGTAAAGTTTCTGTCTTTTTTGGTGGCTTCCCATGTTACGGGAAGAAAATATATATAATTTAAATACCTTGGGAAGCCTGTGCAGAGCACATCAGATTTAAACCCTCACTTCTCAGTAAAGAAAATCCAGAATAAAAAATTCCAAAAAAATTGTGGTTGTAAAAATCGTTCATGGTTTCACCTACTTGAAAGAGGTTTTCTGGTTTAAATTTTATGTATACACAGGTTAGTCACAGTTAAGATAAACAATTTATTACACTGTTTGTATTTTCACAACCCAAAATATTTTTCATGTTTTAATATCTTTGTATATTTTATTATCATTTTTAAATGATGGTGTAACATTCCACTTTATGTTGTTGGTGTGCCAGAAGTTCTACAACTTTCCACTTAGGTTTTCTTTTGTAATTTTAGGTTTATCTATGCAGATATTAATTGTTTCAATGTAAATATATTTCAGTGAATTGTTTCTTTGGGATGTACTTTCAGAGAATGAAAGATGTCGATGGACACATTGATGGCTATTACTTTTGAAATATTTATTAATAATAACATTGTACTAGTTTGGCAGTATTGATAGTGTCTTAGCCATGTTACCTTGTGTTATTTTTTTACATCCTAGTTTCAGGGTGTTATAATTTGCATTTTTAGCTACTTGTGAGGAAAATAATCTTTCCATCTGTTTCTTTTTTGTATTTGTTGATAAGGATATAAAACATGCAGCGGAAAGGAAAACAAAAAACAATATCTTGAAAAAAGACATGAGCAGAGCTGGGTGGTAAAAGTGAAAATAGCTACACGAGAGAAGAGAAAATAGATAGAAATATTGTTTAGAATGTGTGTATGTGTTTATATGTAGACATATACACGGACACATATGAGGTCGGACAATTAAATTCATCAACTTGTCCTTCTACCTTGTTGGTGAATATCACCACTGTCATCTTCAAAGTACTCCCCTTGGGAAGCTGTGGGCTGATGCCTAGTCCACCATTCATAGAAATTTTGGAACTCTTTTTCTGGAATGGCCATCAGAGCTGTCACCATATGAGGTCTGATAGGTAAATTCACAAGTTCTTCCTAGAAAAAGCGCTACCTACCTCATTGCTGATTGTGACTCCAGTCACTAGATGGCCAAGGGGAGCACTTGAAAGGTGCTCATTCATCAATGAGGTATGCAGCACTTTTTCTAGAATGAATTTGTGAACTTAATTGTCTGACCTCCTATAATATGTCCTTATAATTCTCCATGATGAGGTAATTATTATAAACCCAGAAATTTACTAACTGATGTGTTAGCTAAGTCTCATGTTATCCTCACAACAACCTGACGTTTTGCTTTCCTCATTTTACTGGTGGGGAACTAAAATCTGGTGAAGTCGCACGCCCAAGGTCCCCACGCGTAGGAGTGTGGGTTGACACCAGTGTCGCTCTTGCTCTAACACATTTCTAACCAGGGTCTGCTCTAAATATTTTTGCTTAATATGGAGAATGTGTACTGAGATGACACAAAGGCGCATGTGACAGGTCATCAGAATTTGGGAAAAATGAAATCTTTTCCGGCCATGGTAAGATCTACCGAAATGAGATCCATAGTGGCGATAAGGGCCTTATCCATTTCCTGCTGCCAGATAGACTTGGTTTTCGTTTAATTTTCTTTACAGAACTGATGTTTGTTCTTGGCTGACCATCTATGATATCATTATATGGCACACAATGAATTATTCACCCAAATGTGCCTTACAATTAGCCTCCGCAGAGTATTTGCTCTTTTCTTCCAAACATTTTACTTTACGTACAAAGATTAAATTAATCATCTTTGCCAGCAATGAATAACTGAGAGAATTAGTTTTTAATATCGGAGGTAGAGAAGGGGAAAACTGCGGGCAGAGAAATACATTTTGCTTGACCAGTGTTCCCTGCTTCCTTTCATAATTTGTGTTCTGTATCTTACGCAGCATCTTCGGCTGGGGGAGAAGGAGATAGGACATGTTGTTGGATCAATGACGGTGAACCTTTTGGGAGGAAAACAGCTGGACAAAGATGATTAATGAAAATGCTCTTTGATTTTAGTCATTCTATTTCAACCTGCTATCCCTTAATGTGCACAACAATGCTATGAGTGAGGTGCAAATAGTTCCTTGTTTTACGGATGAGAAAGTAGGCACAGAGACGTTACGTCAGTAAACCAAAGGATGTGTGAGCCACGCGGCACCCTCAGTGTTCCGGTCTTGTGCTGGTGACGGCTGAATTGTTTGGGATCGACTCCTCTTTCTCCTCCAGTCCACCTACTTGTGATATCATAGAGCAGTGCGATTTCCCAGAAGGAATGCATTAGGAGAGAAATCCAGAGGGCTCCGTATGCCCAAAGGCACGTCCTTTTTGGTAGATGGTCAGTAGCTATTCACAATTTAACATGGGATGATCAAACCGCAAACAAACTGCCTTGTTGAAAGAGATTTTTTCTTTTCTGGTTGTTTCCTCTTCTGTGGGATTGAACTTAAAAAACATAAGAGAGTTAAATTCCCTACACTGACTCCCAAATAAGTCAGAAGAACAGAAACTTTTGAAATGGAGTCAGCCGACCACTTAGATCAGAATCACCTGGGCTCTGCATCATCACTGAGTCAGAATTTTTGGAATGAGACCCAAGAATCTTCATTTTTTTTTTTTTTGAGACAGAGCCTCAAGCTATCACCCTGTATAGAGTGCAGTGGCATCACAGCTCACAGCAACCTCCAATTCCTGTGCTCAGCGAGTCTCCTGCCTCCGCCTCCCAAGTAGCTGGGACTACAGGCGCCTGCCACAATGCCCGGCCATTTTTTGGTTGCAGCCACCATTGTTGTTTGGCGGCCCGGGTTGGATTGGAACCTGCCAACTCAGGTGTACATGGCTGGCACCTTAGCCTGTTGAGCCACAGGCGCCGAGCCCCAAGAATCTTCATTGAGAAATACTCTCCAGCATTTTGAGAAGTACCTGTTGAGGTCTTCCACCATGATTTTGATAATGATGATGATGAGGACAACAAATGAAGTGACTTAATGAAACTTTCACATTTGTTAAATGTTTTACAGGGAGTTTCTTGTTTAAATTCATAAAATCCCTAAGAGGTAGTTTCTCTTATTATTTTCACTTTAGTAAAAGAAACTACAGCTTTCCGAAGAAAAAGAGTCAAATCTAGGTATAGTAGTTCTAGAGTTTGTTGTGCGTTATATTATATCAGTGTGTTTCAATCAGAGACAATCCCAGCCAGTGATGCCCAAGGCAAAGATGTGTTGCTATTTACAATAAAACAAAAATAAAATAAAACTAGAGATGAAATTTTTTTTTTGAATAAGAACGTGTTTTCTATTTTCCTAGAACTTACCGAGTAGCTACATGAAAAGTGATTATATTATGATTAAATTTATAGTCTTACCATTTATTAAAAGATTTAACTTAAGGCCTGGCTAAAATTTCATCATGTTTAAACATGCATGGGAAAACCAAACAAATAAAACTGAATGCAAGTAAAAACTACTCTCAAAAGTGAGAGTCTGTGTAACCCACAGAAACTAGAAGTGGTCTTTTAAGGGTGGTAATTGTGGAGTGGTCTCACTTAGCTGCCAAAATTTTCTTTACATTGATTACATGAACTATCAAGGATTGTACATCCTGGGTATCTACACAAAGCTTCCAAATCAGAGAACACTGGGTGAATTCCAAGTGTTCTTGTTACCAAGCTTACAAGCAACAGCACATGACAGTGATATTTTTCCTCAATTCCTTCACATATTTATGTAGTAATCAGAAAAAAAGCCAGTATCTTAGAGCCAAATTTGGAAAAAGGAAGCTCAAATATTTATGGCTTATTACATCATCCTCTTGTCACAACACTTACGGGAGCACCCTTATTTACTGCTGGTGAAATTGTACATTTGTACAGAGTTTTCCATGCAGCTATTGGCACTAGACTTAAGAAATTTTGAAAATGTTCTTTGATTTGGCAAATCTGTTTACAGGAATCAGTTGTAACACAAGGATGAATAATAGGAGCCAATTTTTTGTTTTTGTTTTTTTAAACAAAGCTGCTTATCATGGTAGTTATAATTTCTATAAAAAAATTTGAAAATACAGAAAAAACTACTTGCTGTCCCAGTACCAAGACATGGCAATAATGAAGCATGATGCACGTGCCTCCTAGTTTTTAAATCATTATTATTATTTTTTATATCTTTTTACACTTAATAGCATATCATAAACTATGGCTCATGTAGTTAAAACTGTAACAAACATGTAATTGGCTGTGTGTAAAAAGATCAAAACAGTACTGCAAAGGATAATGATTATATTAATGGAAATTTTTTTTTTTTTTTTGTAGAGCCAGAGTTTCACTTTATGGCCCTCGATAGAGTACTGTGGCATCACACAGTTCACAGCAACCTCCAACTCCTGGGCTTAGGCAATTCTCTTGCCTCAGCCTCCAGAGCAGCTGGGACTACAGGCGCCCAACACAACGCCCGGGTATATTAATGGCATTTTTAATGATGTAACATAATTTAAATAAACTCCCTGTTGAATAATTGGTTCTATATTGTTTACTCCTATAAATAATGATATACACAATTGGATATTTAATATTTACATGAAGACCTTATTTCTAAAGGTCTTTTAAATATGTATATTTTAAAACCAAATCTCACAAAGCACAATTTGGAGGCTTTATTTAAAGCATACTAACTAAACTGTATTTATCTAAATAAACATTTTCTTTAAAAACATATTTGGGGACTTTATTTTGTTTACACGTTTGCTTAAGAGCAACTTTCCTGAACTTACCTTTAATAATTTGAATTGAGGTCTTCAAGCCTTTATCAGGGAGGGTGATCATTTGATTGTGTGTTCTCAAAACCATGTTCATCATATAATGGTTGTATGGGGTTTCTTAGGTGAATTATTTAGGTATCAGGTTTTTCTTTCATTAGTACTTTTTGCAATTCGTCACCTTTC
Source organism: Perodicticus potto (assembly GCA_963574655.1). Taxonomy (NCBI): domain Eukaryota; kingdom Metazoa; phylum Chordata; class Mammalia; order Primates; family Lorisidae; genus Perodicticus; species Perodicticus potto. Next base: position 22,780 of record CAUYRH010096374.1, read on the forward strand.
TTTGAAAAAATAAAAGTTTCCGTCTTCCCTCTATGTCCAGGAGGAAGATAAGCAAATGGTACATAATACTTACATTTCACAAATAAGAAATAAAAGTGATTGTTTGGTCTCAAGATAAATGACGAGAGAGTAGCCTATTATGTGAATCCACCTATGAGACATTCTGAAAAAGATGTGGGATGTGTTAATTTATTAATGTTCAAGTTAATTCATGAAGACCTTACACCTATGATAAAATGAAAAGCCCTTGAGAATGTAAACTTATCATTAATAATGAGATAATTTCATGCATCAGCCAAATGTCTATTTTGCTCTCAGTAATGATTTTTTTCACTGAATGGATTCTATCCAAATGGATCTATGCCATAGATGAGTAAAGTTTTCAAAGACTAGTGAATAATAAGAATTATAATTATAACAAAGTTAATTTAAAATAAAATCTGTTTCAGAAACCAAAGCTTGGGATTTGCAAAAGACAAAAAAATTATTTTTCCTTCTTTTTGTGGAACATATATTCTTAGAATTGAATGAGTCATGATCCTTGGTTCACAAAACACACTCTCATTGGATTATACAAAGCCCTCATTTATTTTCTTCTATTTTTAATAATGAAAGAGTGCCCATAAGTCCAGCATACCATCCAAGAACAAGAACCTTACAAATACCTTGTTATCTATTTATATGCTTTTCATCTATCTCATCCTCCTGTGTCCTCTCCAGAGTTAGCTCTCTCCCAAATTTTGTTTATCATCTCTTTTGTTTATCTTCCCCTTGCAACCACGAGCAAGAGTTGCTCTCGAGTAAGTAGAGGAAGACTTGCTGTGATGTGGCAACCTTATGAAATATCCCACCATAGCAGAAAATGCCAAATTGTTTCAAGGGTAATTACATCTACTTACTCTTCAGTAAGAGCTGTATTAGAAACCCTGTCGATCTCTGTTCCAGCATTTCCTTCTTCGTTAGTACCAATTAAATGGATTCAAATTATATCTTACATTGCATGATCTATTTGTCTTTGTGTCATAATTTACTTCTCCAAAGCACTAATGTGGCTGAACTTACTTATTAGGTGGTTTCTGTGTTTCCCTTCTTTTCTTTTCTTTCTTTTTCTTTTTTTTTTTTTTTTGAGATAGAGTCTCACTAAGTTGCCCTTGGTAGAGTGTCATGGCATCACAGCTCACAGCAACCTCAAACTTGTGGGCTTAAGCGATTCTCTTGCCTCAGCCTCTCAAGTAGCTGGGACCACAGGTGCCTGCCACAATGCCCAGCTATATTTTGTTGTTGTTGTTGTTGTTGTTGCAGTTGTTTAGTTGGCCCCTCGGTGTATGTGGCTGGTACCATAACCACTGCTGCGGGCACCGAGCCTCCCCCATTTTGCTATTGGCATGTTTGTTTTTTTCTATAGATTAGCAAGAAAACTGTCAAACTATCTACCCAGATATAGATAGGTAGTGATCTATCTACCAGTTATTTATGGTTATATACATTGCAAATATTTCTCTTTGCTCATTGCTTGTCTTTTTTATCTTCTTTGTTTCAAATGCCTTTTGCTTTTTTTAGAACTAAGACACAAATTTTAAAGCCATAAGGAAAAGGGTGGCACCTGTGGCTCAAAGGAGTAGGGTACCAGTCCCATATGCTGGAGGTGACGGGTTCAAACCCAGCCCTGGCTAGAAACTGCAAAAAAAAAAAAAATAATAATAATAAAATAAATAAATAAATAAATAAAGCCATAAGGAACAGATTTAGCAGAATTTGTGAAAACAGCACATTTAAGTGTCAGTTTCCTTGCCCCGTAACAAGTCACAAAAGGGAGATTCTCTGGAATGGCTTAACAAATAGCCATATATTGTGTTATTTTTCCCTAAGCCAGAGAAGAATTCTTGCCTCTGAGATAAATTAGAGAATGAGAAGAAAACTCAGAGAGGCTTGGAAGCAGGATCTTAGAGCATAGAACACCTATACCTAACACACCTATGTATCACAATTCTTTTTATTTTTTGCAGTTTTTGGCTGGGCCAGGTTTGATCCTGCCACCCCCGGTATAAGGGGCCAGCACCCTACTCCTTGCACCACAGGTGCCACCCCCACAATTCTTTATGGTTATATACATTGTAAATATTTCTCTTTGCTCAGAAGAGCCTGAGAGGGTGGAGAACAGAGAGTCCTCCCCTCAGGGGAATAGTAGAATAGAGGCAACTATGAGAGAATCTGCTCCTTCTGCACCAGCCTAACCAACTTCATTCCTGTTCCTGATAGGCTCCTGATGCCTGCCTTTTCACTTTCCCTACTGCACCATTTGTTGTTTATCTTTTCCTCGTCTTTCACGTCTCATTTGTAATGTTACTTCCTTAGGAAGGTGTTCTCTGACTACCAACTGACCGCTGGGTGCTGTAGCAACTTGACTGTGTTTCCTATTTCGTCTTTTAACTTTTAAAATTGAGTTACTTTCCTATAGGACTGGAAGCTCTAGGTCAAGGCCTGCGTCCTTCTTCCCCATCATTTTATTGGCACCTCTCACAGGTATTTACAGGATGGTTGTGAAGGAAGAAGGAAAAGAACCAAGAAAGAAAAGAAAGAAAGAAGGATGGGAGGAAGGAATAAAGGGCTGGAGGAAAAAGAGAAAGAGGGTGACTTTTTGGAATGATTTCAGAATACATCAATAATGACATCATTGTATTTGTTACATACTGATTTCCCAGACTGATTGGCTGATTATCTCAATTGTTGGATCCATACACCTTCCTCTGTCACTATTCCATTTGGCCAAAGAGTATGTCTCTGAAAGAGGAAAACCTCTCCTGGGTCAATAGTCTTAATGAGTGCTAATGTTCCTCTGGCATTCCTAAGTAGGACCTCATTTATCCATTATGGGAAATGTATTTGCAACATCCTTATGAAAATTACTGTCAAGTGCATGCATTGATACAGACTTTGGCAGACAAAGTCTTCTTCTTATGAGAAGGAGAATATGAATGATAAAGCCCACTTACTCTTCTAGACTTTTGCTGAATAAAGAATGTAAAGACCTGGCAGGCATTAATTAAGATTTTACAAAATGAAGTTTGGAAGACAAAATAATGATTAATCAACAAACCCAGTGAACCTGAAGTTAGAAAGGTGGTCTTGCCAAATAATAGGTTATCCCAGCCTATGACTGATACAGCAGCAAGTAGGCCAATAAAACAAAATTACGAAAAGGAGAAAGGTGAATTTAGGAAATATTGCAATTTTCCCTGACTTGAATGTAACAAGGGTCTTATTTTGTGTGCTGGCTTTACTAAGCCTAATAAAACGAAAGTAGAAAATAAGAGTGTCTAAACTGCATATTTCGTCTCCTTGGTCACCCGACTGGGAATTATTCATGTTCTAGTTTGGGGCACTGTCCCCAAAAGAAAGATGAACATCCTGCTTTCAAGCCTTCTCCTGGACAGATTTGCCACCGACGGTCTTGTGGGGCCGACTGCAGTCTGCAGGAAGTTTTATGGCTTCTCCTTGAAGCTCTGTCCCTTTGCTCTTCTTTCCTGATTCGGCTATTTCACTGCTTTGCGTGGCCCTCCCAAGAGATTGCAGCGGGATAATCAAAGGAGAGGAGACATAAGCCAGACAGTTTTGTAATGATTTGTAGCTCTTAGAAAACCATTTCTCTAAGGGAGGAAATTTTAATGATTTGTTGCCATAAGGGTTTGGGATTATCTGTGATTTTTAATTATCCCAGCTACCCAGATCATTTTTGCCATAGAATCAAGACTTGCCTACGTGATTGGGATTATTGAGATCAGGTTCCTGATGTGCAGAGTAATTAAAAGCACAATTGATCATGGAATCCTTCACTGTGTGTGTACCGATCTCCTTTTATTAGATGTCTTCTTGCATCTAATGCATATTGCCAGTTGTTAAGTAGATCTCTCGTTACTTATACTTTTTTCTACACATCAATGACAGTCTCTAAGGGATAACATCCTTGGGTCAAAGCCCATTTACATTAATTGGATTGAAGCCAACCTTTTTAAGTGCTGGAAGTGAAATGCATATGCTTTGACTGGTTTTTAGTTTCAACTGATTGTGTGTGTGTATTTTTTAAAGAGCCTTTATTTTTAAATGGCAATTATCTTTGCATTTATATGTCACCACTTTGTAAGGGAGTCTGCAATGGTAGGATATTCTTTCATTCCTTCATTGTTATTCATGAGATACTATCACTAAGTCATAAAATCATAAAAAGAATTGCCTCAAATTAGGATTGGAATGTAGTGAACAAGTGAAAGAATCACTCATTACCTCTTGAATGCAGTGAGGTCCCAATGTGCAAAGCTTTCATTTCTGACAGCACATTTGTTTTTTAGAGAAGTTGGGTTGAAGAGGGCAAATGAGAGGTAAAAGGGAAAGTTCATCAAAGAGAAATGTACATACATGTTCTGAGGCTCTTTGAGAGGAGTAAGGCTGAAAATAATGATTAATAAAATGCAAAGGGACCCTTAGTCCTCAGGAAAATGTAAGGGTCTGGAACCATTAACTTCCAATCTAAAAGTAGATTGAGTTGGACTAAAATAATAGAAAACACTGAAATTCCTACGGAGCATTCCACAAATGCTATCTTAAAAATAAGCAATATTCCCACAGTAGGGGACAATGGATGGGATCCCCTACTTGGCTTCCTGTCTCATCAAAGCCCATAAGCACATCTTGAAAAATAAGCAGCTCTCTCGTCTCTCCACTCTGAGAACATTTAAGTACCTACTGACACCTCTTCGATTATATTTCCTCCTCCCTTCACATAATCTGCATAGTGGCCAGTTTTAGCCACTATGAGGGTGTATCTAAATATCAAAATTAGGTGTAAAAAAGTAACGAAAAAAATGAGGAAAATAATATCATTTTTCTGCAATAACATTCTAAGTAATAGAGGGAATCATAAAATTGACCACTATTTACAAAGATAAAATAAATTATATGCTATAATATTCTTTAAAAAGGTTTTATGTTTAAATAAAAATAATTTCCAATCCCTAGAAATGCCTACAAGTTAAGTGGAATCTTCTATTTATACAGACAGGTATCCTTGCTGTTCTGTACTTACTTTTAAAGTTCCCCTCTGTATACTCATTTTTATTCTTCCTTTCCCCCCCAAAAAACTAAGTTAAATAAAAGTGAGTCAATGTTCCAACTTGGAATTATCTGGCTACTTGTCTGGAAGACTTTCTTGATAGTTGCTCATTCTGCCCTTGTTAAACTTCTGATGGAATAACTAGCCTTGTCCTGGAAATAGTTGTGATATTTCCCAGAATATCTGTCTTTATTGGTCCAGCCATCACTGACTACTTCAGTCAGATAGGAAACATTTTAGGGGATGAAACATAGTAGTAGCTATCTGACCTTTTTGTAGTGTAGCTCCTTGTAGGTAAAAATGAGTAAACCCGAATTAGTCCATTAGCCACCAAGATGGCACATTTGTAAGTGATCAGTATGATGGGTCACTTGAGCATTGGTAAGTCTTACCAGGCAGTGTGGACTCAGGATTCAGCTGAGCGAAGTTGGGCCTGCTACCAATGAACGATAACTCCTATTGAACATGTATTTCCTGACCTTGTGAACATATCTACCTAAAACTATACAAATTCTTTATACATGGGTGGCACCTGTGGCTCAAAGGAGTAGGATGACGGCCCCATATACCGGAGGTGGCGGGTTGGAACCCAGTCCTGGCCAAAAACTGCCAAAAAAAAAAAAAATTCTTTAAAGGATTAGTGGTTACTGTGTTCTGGTCCCAGAATGGGGTGTTGGCTCCTACAGTAAATAAAATACAGTATAAGGAACAACACAGAAGAGGTTTCTACCACTGGGCCACCATTGGTATGGTGGATCTTGTCATTTTCAATTTTTAATTTTTTCCCTTTCTCTTCTTGGGATTTATTTCAGTTGATTCTATCCTGAAAAGAAAGCAGAAGTGAATTACACGGCCATGGGGAGACAGGTGCTGCATTTTTTTTTTTTTTTTTTTTTTTTAGGAAGCTGAATTTAGAAAAGAGTACTCAAAGAGAGAGCCCCATGCTGCAGGATGGCAGACATAGGCTGGCATTATGCACTCTTACCCACACAAAAGGGAAAATGACACAGTGTAACCCACAGTGTCAATCATGCTAACAATCTACAAAGTAAATTACATGATACATGCACTGCTTTCCATGAAAGTTAAGGAATCCTGACAATCTGTTCTCACTTCTGCATAGCAATTACTGCATTATTGATTGTGTCTCTGGAGTGGTAATATGCAAGGTGGCACCACGAGGTGTACTTTCTCCTGAATGACAAAAATAAGAAGTGGAGAGATGGAGCTCTTCGGAAAAAGCAACCTGATTCTATTTCTGGGTGCATTTATGTGTTTTACCTTTAAAGATGGCTTAGAGGGCCAGGTGCTGTGGCTCACACCTATAATTCTAGTACTTTAGGAGCCTAAGGTAGAAGGATTACTTGAGGTCAAGAGTTCAAGACTAACTTAGGAAGCTTGTCACGAGAACTTGTCTTTATAAAAAATTTGTAAAAAATAATCTGGGCATTGTGTGTGCCTGTAGTCCCAGCGATTCAGGAAGCTGAGCCACAAGGATCACTGAGCCAAGACATCTGAGGTTGCCGTAAGCTCTGATGGCACCACTGCACTCGTGCCCATGCAACAGAGCAAACCCTTTCTCTATTTAAAAAAAAAAAAAAAACAGATGGCTTAGACTCAGTTCTGCTAAATTCGCCCCCCAATACTTGGCAAATTGTTGTAGGTCACCACATGTTGATAAATACACATAAACTAAACAAACATATCGACAACCAGTAAGGTCCTTTGGTTATTAAAATAATAATTCAGAAGGTTATACTTATATTGAATATTTTCCTTTGTATCTAATGTTCCATTTATTTATTCATTCAGTCATTCACCACCAACAGTTTGTACATCTTTATTGGGGTTGTCACAGATAACTAAGCAGAATTGGCCAACAGGTAGTTTATGTGTTCATCACCCATTAACTTATTTGACAAATAAATACATGGTGTGTGTGTCCTTGTCCTTCAGGAGCTTTCAGGCTGCCAAGTACCAACAAACTGCCAACTTGACTTTTATGCTCTGTAGACATATGGAGAACCTGCCCTCATTGTACAATTGTGGGGCACTCTGACTTTTATTTTCAAGTAAGTGCCATCAAGAAAATAAATTACAACTCTTAAAAACTATCTCTCCAGAATAGTTTGCTGTCCGCTCACTTACTCTGCTTCCTCATCTCCCATGCAGTCCTTGGTTTCTGTTTCTTGACCTCTGCTTTTATTACCTCATGAGAAATTTTCTTATGTGGGAATTAATGACCTCCTGGTTGCCAACTCGTCAAGGACACAGCAGTGAGAGAGTACACAGCCCGTGCATTTATCCATCCTGTACATACGTACTGGGTGCCAACCCTGAACCTATCACAGTGCTCGGCTCATTAGGGGGAGCATAAGTTGTCCCTATAGAGACTCATGTCCCTTGGAAGGCCTTGAGCCTCCTAAGGACAAACAATTTGTCTTTGTTTTGCCCTTAGGATTTTGGAGTTCTTTTCAGGTCCTATGTGAACAGCTGTGAAGTTTCTCTCACCCCGAAGCTTCTTCCTTCCCTGAAGATTTGGTGACATTGATCTAATGTAGTTTTTCCATTGTGTTGCCACTCCTTCCCAGCGTCACAATACCACATTGAGGGGGACAGAGTTGTCTTGATTGTGGTGCTGGACAAATGGCTGAGGTCATGGTTGTGTTCCATCAGAAAGAAGCACTAAGATTAATTTCTTTTTGGTGAGACACACAGCCTAGAAGTCCAAGGAATGAGCTGAGTTTGAATTTGGAAACAGACAACAAGGATTAAATGACAAAATACCTCAATTCAATTAAAGACAAAATACTAATACTAATTCTAGGGGCAGGATTCATGTTGGCTCATAGAACCAAATGTAAAGGCTGGAGAACAGAAAGCATTGAGGTTTTTAGAAGGAGACATTTAAAAATTCTCTAAAGATATCAAATAGATGGTTCGATTTTACCAGTCAACATATATATGACATACAAAAAAATAAAATTTGCCTCTGGCATGGTAGACACTCATTCTTCTTTAATGATAGTGCTTTCTTATTTTTGTGGAGATTTTGAGATTCTCATATATTTCATTCTTTACCTTCCACTCTGTGTGTGTGTATGCAGTTGGCCTTTCATATTCATGATTCTTCATCCATAGATTCAACCAACTTCAGATTGAAAATATTTCAAAAATGGATGGCTGCATCTGTACAGAACATGTAAAGTCTTTTTCCTTTGTCATTATTCCCTAAACACTGCAGCATAATAACTATTAACACAGCATTCACATTGTATTAGGTATTATAAATAATCTAGAGATGATTTTAAGTATAGAGGAAGATGTGTGTAAGTTAGATGCAAACACTACATCATTTTGTATAAGAGAATTGCATGTCTATGGATTTTGGTATCCGTGGGGTATCCTGAAAGCAATCTCCTATGGACACTGGAAGATAAGGATATATGCATATGTAATATATATTGATATACCCTTTGATATATCCTTTTATCCATGCTCTTAGTTTTAATTACATTTTATATTGATGATTCTGAAAACCTCTTTTTCATGAACCTGTTTGTTATCTTGCATTTTTCTTTTCCATAAACACTGATTACTATGATTCCACATTTATTAATTTAATGAATATTAAGTACAGGAACAATAATGATTACAAGAGATATAATTTTTATTCTTATGAAGCTAATAGCCTAGAAGGAACACTATGTTCTATATCAAAATATCTATAGTTCCCCTAGCATGGCTAGCACTGTAGCTAGTGCATAATAAACACCCAATAAAACTATATTGGATGAATAAATAGCATGTTTTTTCTCATTTCTGTGCTTTTGAATGTGTCATTTCCTTCACCTAGAGTACTTTACCCATGCTTATGGCCAATGTCTTCTCTGCCTCTGATTCTTCTTGGTGACATACTCTTTTTTTGACCTTTTTTAAACAAATCAGGCAATTGGTGGTTCCTTTTTGTATGTTCCCAACAAAACTTATCTCATTCATACTTCATTTATAAAACGTAGGTACAAACACAAGAACACCACAACGTCTTTTCACATACAATATACACTTCATTGTTTTATAGCAGGAACCTTGTTTCTTTCAGGTCTTTCTCCAGAACCCAGCCAGAGGTTTGTGCACTATGGTCTGTCTGTAAATGTAAATTAGTAAATGAAAAGAAAAAATTGAAGTCAATCGCTCCCAACAATTGAGTTTCATACAGAGCTTGCCATAGTTTGGCCCAAAATCTCCTTTCTTATCTAGTTCCCATTTCTTTCTATGTTAACTGGGATCCAGAAGTTACTGTTCATGGGTTTTTCATTTTCCCATCCCTATGCCTTCCATGTACTATAGCCTGTGACTGAATGCCTTTTCTACCTCTTCAGCTAATACTACTCACCCATACTTTAGAGACCTGCAAATGCTAAGTCCCTTCCCTACCTTTACTCTTCTAACATTCCTGAGTCACCAAACATCCCCTTATTCTTAGCACATTTCCCACCTCCCTATTGGAGTTACTCCAGCCTTCTTTGTAGCACCATCATGCTTTTCATATATGCCATTTGAATTCCCCAATTATAGTACAGAGTTTTATCACCACTATCTTACTAGATCTCAAGCACTCTGAGAGAACCATGATTTGCATAAAGCTTTGCAAGTAGGAAGTATGTAATAAATATTTATTCTTGTCAATCACCTTCTAGTTAAATTCAGATAGACCATTCAGACACCTTCTCTCTCTCTCTTTATTTCTCTCTCTCCCTTTCTCTCATCCCCCTCAGTGTATGAACACAAGTCAAAAAGGGGAAAAGGAAATTCTTTGATAAATTCTGGAGAATGTAATCTGTATCCTGCTCTCTGACAAGATTGTGAAATGCACAGAGTAGCTGATTCAATAGCAGTGACCAAAGCATGTCATGGCATTTCCAACACCAGGCACAGAGAATATGTATATTCTGAGAAAGACAGGTCACACGCAGCAGAGAACCAGCCAGAAAGGCAGTGGTCCACTCGACAGCAGCATTTGAAGGTAGAAGACTGTAGAGGAATGCAATTAATAGGGAAAAGGATTTTGTCTCTAGAGTGCTGACCTCAAAACTATCAGCAAACTGAATGGCGATATTTCCAGACATGAAAATTCTCAACAATTATATACAGTGCATCCATTGTCAGGAAGCTACTAGAGAAAATGCTTTACTCAAAAATGGAATGAGGTAAACAAGAGAAAGAGATGAAGCCCAGAAAATAGGAAATCCATCACGGGAAAGGATGAGAAATATGCAAGTTGTTGAGAAAGTATGACAGCTGTGAAGGTGGCTGAAAGAGCAATGAGCTTGGGTTGGAAAATAGAGAACTCTGAGAGGCATGTCCTCCAGATGAACAAAAGGAAACTAATAGTCATCAGTAAGATTTCACAACATAAAAGCTTATCTTGAGAGTCATTTTTCAAAGCCATTAATGGGAATGAAAAGATTTGGACCTAAATCCAAAGTAATCAAGTAAGTGAGGGAAAAAAGAGGTTATTATCAATTCCAGGAAAAGCTAAATATTATACAAAAATTTATGTAGAAAGCAAAAAGAAATCATAATGCAATACTAAATTGAGAACATTTATGTAGTCTGCAGTTGTAATCATAAAACTACCAATGTTTAATTAAAATACATAATACGCAAATAACTGCACAGGAAGAATGAAGAAGAAGAAGGGAGATTTCAGAAAGACAAAATCCTAATGTTCCATGTTAGGAAGTTGATGGACAATATTTGAAATGAATGAGCCAAAAGTCAGGTGCTTGTTTTAATCAGAAATCCAGAGGGAGATTATTACCAGAGGAAACAGGTAAGAGTAGAACGTGGTTGCCTCTGGCAAGCAGGATGAGGGGGAGGGGAGGAAAATTGGGAGTAGAGGCCTGATGTTATTTATGACAAAGCTTTGACTTGTCCTATTAATCTGTGTACATCTATTGCTTTGCTAAACATAAAACATAAAAACGAAGATATTCCTGGACCCAGTAAGCCTATGGCTATGAACGTAAAAAGTTGTGACTACATATAAGATAGTTCATCACAAGAATTCTTCTCTCATTAAAAGGGGAACAACAGATTGTTATTTTGTGGAATCTTACAGTAACCTCAATATAATAATTTTAAGAAACACGGGTTAGCTATAAAGGGTCTAGGAAAAATAATGTTCAATATTGGATGTTGCTGGTGGTCTATCAACAATGAGGGCTTCAGAGTATACAGCTCTTAGTTCTCATCTGGCTAGCTGTGTAACCTCAGGCAGATTACTTAATTTTTCTGAGTTTTCTGAAATGTAACAGGAAGATAGTAATATCATATCCTAGGGCTCTTTAGGGGTAACATTCAAATGGCTCTATTAAGAGTTGGCACTGTGAATCCTGCTGATCATACTGCTTCTCCAGCCAGTAGACGATCTAATACATACACATGTAAGAGAAATCTCAATTCAAGTTGGGGGGAGGGAGAGCAAAAGTGGGGAGGGGATGGGGAAGGAGATGGGTGTGTTCCCACTTAATGGGCACAATGTAAGTGTGTATGGCACACCTCTTGTACAGGACCCAAGTACAAGAGGGACTGTACCGAAAAAAATGCAAATATTGTAACCTAGTTGTTTTTACCCTCATGGTAACCTGAAATAAAAAAATACTATTTTTTTGTCAACCATCAAACCATCTTGAATTATGGTTTGTCAACCTTGGCTTATGTTTGGAACTTGACTTATATATTTAAGTTCTTGGATATTGGGAAAGAATCAAGTTCTGATTCTACAGCTTACTGGAAATTAGATCCTGGACAAGTCACTTAAACTCTCTAAGCCTGACTTTTCTCAGCTGTGACATGAGGAGAGAAATAATGCTGATCTCAAAGGATTGTTCTGAGGAGCAAATGAGATGGATAGTCAAAGAGTTTAGCAGAGAGCTTAACAAATTATAAGCGCTCAGTGCACTATATTATTTTTTATTTTGTCATTTTGCTCTAGTAAATAAACTTCCTTCTCTATCCTATCAGTAGTATCCAAATAATTCAAGAATTTCAAGTTGGAAGACACCTGAGTCATGAGGCAGGTAAGATCTCCAATAACACTTCTTTCCCTTAATGGAGTTGAGCGCTCCTTTGTCCCAAGCATATAGCCGCTCTTTCCTGACGTTATAGGCTGTGGTGGTTCTCAGACGAGTGCAGTGTTACCGTTGCATGTTAGAAATACACATTCCCAGGCTTTCACTCTGGACCTACCGAATCTGGAGCTGCAGTGGCAGAGCCCAGCAGTCTGTGTTGTAAAGAGCCCTCCAGGTGACTCTCCTACATGCTAAAGTTTGCCAGTGGCTGGTCTAGATGTTTTTAAAGCATGGTACCAGCAAACTAACAAACAAATAATGGAAGGAAAGTAATAGAGATGTGCTAGGCAATAGGTCAATTACATTCAATTATTCCATCCCCTGAAGTCTACTGGGCATCTTCTCTGTGCCAGGCATTGTAATAGTCACTAAAAATTCAAGATGGTTTTATCAGGGTATAGCACACATTTGCCTGGCCTAACCACAAATTTCATGAAATCATTCTACACAGCCTACTGGACTCGAGGGTTGGCTTTCTCGCAAAGGTGGCCACATAATCAAGCCCTCCAGGATTGTTTTCTGGGCTCTAGTTTTCTTCTCTAAGTGATCATATTCTCTGATGTCTCCGTCCATTTTCCTGAGAGCTGAAATATTATGTGTAAACTCATCTGCCTTGTTGAATGTTTTATGCAGAGTTTACATAGAATTTGGCTATAAATAGATAATATCCTTTTTATCCAAGTAAAGCATATACCTGGAAGAAAATTACCTTCTCCCCATCTCCATAGTAAAGATGATAATAGCCAGGGTGTCAGTGATTCTTCAGGATAAATTACCCTGAGCATGTACCCATCTCTCTAGTCATTAGACATAGTTCCTGAAAATATTTTTTAGACCTAGATTGGTAACCAGGGACTCAGCATTTCCAAGACCTTAATGAGCTACATATATACCATTGTCATTTTCTGGCAGCCATAAAGTCAGAGAGCTTCCAAGGACTCAATTTTAATAAAGGATACAAACCTAAGTAGAGTCATCCTAAAGCAGGGAAATAAAGTAATGGAATATGGGTTACGGAGGAGGAAAGAAAGGAGGTGGGAGAGAGAGAGGCAAGGAAATAAGCATTATCAGCATTTTAATGGGAATGAATAAACAGTCTGCACTATAATAAATCTCCTAGGCATTTGATCCCAATAAACCATCTTAATCCTTAGGGCTATTCTGGCAGCGTGAGATAACTGCTCTGAAACCAAAATGTATTCAGCATAAAACTCACATTCCAATGTTTACTGTGTATCTGCTTTTAAAAAATAAATTGAAAATCCAAACTGCTTTAAGTTGGTATAAGGGAAAACAGCCTCTTGGGGCTCCTTCTGTGTGTCATGCAGCCCTCACATGCCAACGTCAATACTCGCGTGCCCACTGGCCAGGCAGCTGGAGGACTTGTCAGCTCCTTAAAATCTACTGTTTCATCTGACCATTGTTTGACTGGCTTGGGCTTTGAAGACTTTCTCTTGCTTATGTGCATGTAAAGGACTTTTTGGTGTGGGCATGGTGACAGTCCCGTTTCAAATGATGTAAATGTAAAAGTCACATGTGCACGTATGGTTGACCTAGAAAATTCTTGAATTGAAAAATGCAAGAATTATCATTTTCAGTGTGACCCATGAGTGAGGGATGGTCTGATTTTCTCTCTCTCTCTTTTTCTCTCTGTTTCATTTTCAAAGCCCATGAATGCATCTATACCCAGTGTTCTTAATAATACCCACTTGCCAGTTAATGCTGCATAACAGTAAGCTGTCTAGTGACAAAGACTCTTGCCCTAGTCCACATATGTATCAAATTGCAGCTTGTCACCTGCCAAAGTGAGGAAGACAGGGAAGCTATCCACTTAAGCAGACATGGGACTTACAAAGTATTTTAATAAAGAGGTGTTTATGACATCTGTGTTTAAGGAAGTTTTAAATGTAGGAGAAAAAAGAGGGAAAGATATAGAAAATCTAGCATAAAACACCAGCAAAATAGCTAAAGAATTTTGCAATTTATTACTGGGCAAGTACAAGAAAATCAGCTTTTCTTCTTTTATATTAAAGAAATGCGCACGTGCGTGTGTGTGTAAACTCGGAACTTATTTGTTAACATCAAACACTATTCTGGAATGGGGGGAGCTCATTATTATTTTAAATGCTTTAATTCTGGACTTCTGAGCAATTACAAGCTACTTAGGAACCAGGAGGCACTCTCCTGCTTCTGTTGTTCTCTCCTTGCCCACCTTTCTCTCCTTCTTGTTTGGCTTATGAGAAAGAAATATCCTCATCTTCCCATTTCAAATTTGACATCAGAACAGATCTGGTTATTCATACCCAGGCAGGCACATAAGCACATTTTCCTTGGTGGTGTATGAACACTGAAAACTGCATTGTGTTAATAACACCAAAGAAATGTTAGCATATCTGTCTTCAGGATACCTCTATTTTTATTTTCCCTCTAACCCCATGCCTCATCCTAACTATTGTCCTTTCTTACAAACTTCAGCAGCCTTCTTTGTTCTAAAAAGAGTGTTTATATGGATTCTAAATTTCAAAAATAAATGGGAGAAATTACTAAGCACAGAGTAGGAACAAAAAAAATTATAGACTTCTTAAAACCAACTATTATACTTTTCCGTTCTGCCCCATGAAACCAGAAATCAAAAATCTGTGGTGGTTCTACTCATTCTTTCTAATGCTTAACTTTGTGATAAAGAGGAATGATATCAAGTAGCAGATGAGTGGGAGCAAAGAGAAGAAAATCACCATTGTCAACAGGCAATAGACCAGTAGCAAAACTCATAACTTGAAAATGTGCTTAGGGAATTTCTCTTCTATGTCAACTCATGCAAATTGAATGTCATTACAGTTACTGCAAATACATGAATACAACCCTAGTGAAATACGCTAGGAGATGTGATCACATTTCTAGAAGAAAAGATGAGTTTTTCTAAGCCTCCACAGGCACAAATTAGTAGTACGCATATTCCCTTTACCCACTTTCTTGAAAGAGCACAGATATTCTCATCTAAAGTGTTGCATTTTACAAAAGATATAGCATCTGTGTATAATCTGTAGACTGCTTTTTACTTATTTCAAAAGGTGATCGAGCACAAGTGAATTGAAATACATGCAAACTGAAAAATCGTTTTTGTTTTTGGGGAACCTCATTAAATAAAGAAGAGTCTACTTAGACGTTAATCTCCAGTTTTATAATGTTAGCGAATAAAGAACTGGAATCGTGCCATTAATTGTCCATGAGAGAGCACATTAGGTTTAGTTACCCTGAAACATACCAGACAAGACTTAGGTCAATAGACCCAAGAAGGACTATTCTTCAATTGGTCTTTTTTTGTTTTAAAACATTACGTGGTATTAAAAGATATTCTTTCTCAGAAAGGTGGCCATAGATTTAAAAAATCAGCCAAATATTAATAAATTTTGACATGAAATGATGGATAAATGGTGATTTATTATCTTATTCTTTAGGGAACAATTTGAAAAGATTCACAATAAAAATTAAAAATCAAATTAAAAAACGGTATCAAAATAATACCTATCAACAAAGGGGTGCAAGATGACCTGAAAGCCTCTTGGCTTCCTAGTATTAGGCTGACCAGTGCCACAAGGAAGCTGAAGGCTGGAATTTCAGGAAAGAAGTTGAAAATCTTAGGCTGTTAAGGTTTCCCTTGGCATAACTGAAGATGGAAACTGAAAACAACTAGTGGCCATAAAGGAAAACTTTGCTAATGAGTAGGCAATTGAACTATTTTTGGAGGGAGGTTCCCAATGAGATAATTAGAGAAATATTCAGACTGATTACCAAACTTGTATATTTTTATGTACCTTTTGGTCATGGCTAGCCATGCACATAGCACCTAATTTTGATCCTGCTTGATTCTAATAGGGATTAACATTTATTAAGGTTTATTATGTACCAGGATATGACAAGAATTTTACATGCATTTTTCCATTTAACTATTCTTAATACACTGCAAGATAAAATACAATTGTAGGTATGAAAGCTGAGTCTTATCTCAACTAAGTAGTTTATTTAAAGTTCCAGTACCAAAATACAAGCCACGGTATTCTGACTCTAAAATCCATATACCTAACCACTAAAATAATTTAAGGTCTCTTGAAACTCACTGTGTTTATTTAATACGTGTCCAGGATCTAAGTATGTATTGACTTTAGCCGTTCCACTGTTCCCGATCCTGGCCCCTACTTGTGTGATTCTGTTCCTCTCTGTGGTCGTATCTCTCATGGTCTAAATTGCCTTTCTATCAAGCCCATGTACCACTTCAACAATGTTAGAGCTGCTTTCAGATTCTTTGATTCCCTAGATCTTTTCACATTTTCATCTTACCAATTTCCAACACTGTACATTTGCCAAGGACTGAACCATGTTCCCTAATCCCTGTGGTGAAGCCCTAATCCCAAACATGGCTATATTGGGTCTTTAGGAGATAATTTAGGCTAAGTTAGATTATAATCATGGCGCTCTATCCAATACCTTTGGTGGCCTTATAAAAAGAGAAAGAGAGATAACTCTTTGCCTCTATTAGTGTATGCACAGAAAGAAGGCCACATGAGCACACAGTGAGCCAGAGAGAGAGCCCTTCCCAGCTGTGGAACCTTATAAGACTTTGATGGGGACTTCCAGTCTCTAGAACCGTGAGAAATAGATTGCTGTGGTTTAAGCCACCCAGCCTGTGGTGTTTTGTCAGGGCAGCCCACGCAGACTAATATAACATCCTGTCATATTTTTTTTCTCTTAGTTTCCAGTCCAAATGCTTCTGGAAAAAGTAGAAAACAGCTTTTTTAGAGCCAATGTTATCTAACTGAAAAAGCACTAAATCTAGGAGCATAAGTCATGACTTTCACTTATTAGCTGTGAAGTTATTTAAATTCTTTGAGTCTTTTTTCTTCACCTTTGTAATCTATACAGTCAGAAAAAAAAACCTGTCCTCACATTTCACAGTGAAAAATAAAATGTAGAAAACCTGTAGAATTTTAATATTAATCCCTTAATGATACTGGGAGATCCTTCTGTGAGCAGCCTTGCAGACAGGGCTGTCAGCAGACCTCTGCCATGTGCTCATGGCCCCATGATTAGGTATGTGAACTTGCCCCTTACTCTAGCTAGGACACTGGGGCTTTCTGAATATAGCTTTTTCAATTTCTGTCACCTCCAAGCAATATGTCAGTTTCTGATCCCATTCTCTCCTCCTTTGTTTCTGTATCAGAAGATCAAATTATCCCTTCTTCTTTCTTTTTCTCAGAATAACATCTCAATCTGGAAACTTGATGATGGCAATCATCTTCCACCTGCACTGAGAATAGATCAGTTATTATCTTTCTCTTCAGACATGTTCATGTTGTTGTTGTCAATAATAAGACCTTGGCCTTGAGAACTTTTATTCTCCCATCTCCCTTTCTTCCCTTGCATTGACAAGATTCCAAAAATGTTTCCAGTCATATCTTCTATCAATGCATTTTATACTCTGTCATCAATTCAAATTATGGTTTTCATCCTACTTTCTCCAACTTCATTGCTTTGCTCTAAATGACATATAGCATTTTTCTTTGCACATCAATTTTTCAAGGTTTACCAACTTGTCATTTCTATTAAATGTTCCTATATGTAATTTCTTCCAAACTTCCAAAGAACTTAGTTTGTATTTTAATAGCTTATTTTTATTCACCTTAGTATCACTATTTGTGCATCCTTAAAAGATTATAAACTCCTAAGTCTCTCAATTTAAGATGTAGTAATTATTTAGTAAATGTTCAGTAGACATTAATTATAAAACTGATCTCAAGCCCTATAATAAAAATTTGAATTCAACTTGGATGAATACAGGGTTTGTATATTTTTGGAGAAAGATCAAACTTCAATTTGAATATGGGTGAAAAGAGAGCTGGGGCCCGTATGGAGTCCTACCAGAGAAAAAAGAAAAACAACTTAAAATCCTCAGGCATTTTCTACCTTCTTTTGGAACAAAGTATAAATAGCCCATAGTAGATTGGCCGGCACATGTGTTCAATAAATGCTTGTTAAATTATCAAAATGGGAAATGCTTAACATTGGTCTAGGATTATACATTAAATAGTGAGATTTATAAAGTGTATGGTAGGAAAGCTAATAGAGAATTTTGAAGGGCTCTTCAAGCAATGATGGCCATATAATTTGAGAGGATAGATGTCTGCCTTTTGAGACACAGAAAAGTTCACCATTTGAACTTTTCTTATACACCCTGTACCTACAGAGCGGGTTGAAGTAAAAAGGGTTTTATAAGGCTGTGCACATTTCTGGTAGAAAACTCAAGAATAGCTCAAAGAGCCAATAAATTAATGAGGTTTTGGACATATGAGAATAAAAACAGTGATGACTTCAGGTGACAGAAGTGAAATGATGGTTCCATGACCCTCCAACATGTGTCCTTTCTAGACTTTCTAAAAGGAGGAATTTTTGGCTTATTTTTTTCAAATGTTTAAAAAGATAGCATTAACCATCATTGTTTCAGGGCCGTGTTCCAGGCAGACACTACACTGAGAACTTACATCTGGATTACTACATTTAATTACAGAACAGCACTAACAGGTGGTTAATACTCCAATTTCACAGGAGATGCTAGAGTCACACCTGGTTCCAAGACTCACAGTAGGGGAGGGCAGACTCAGGATTCACAGCCAAAGTTTGAACTAAGCTTTTATGTTCCTAATCTCCATGGCAGAAGTGAAACACATTTAAAAGAGATGGTATCTCAACACCTTCTCCTGGAAGAACAACAAAAAATTACTTATGTTGATAAACTTTAACTGACGCATATAAGCAAATACCATTTCAGTTTTGATGTCATCTACCACATTATCCATCATCTGGGAATTTCTCTGGCAAGTTCAATATTTTCTCAAATGTGGCCTCACTCAACTTATCTTAGCTCCTACTCACTTGTTAAAAATGTACTTTCAGATAGACTTATGCTACCAAATGTGAATACTACATATTCATTAGTTGTATTTATACTTGTAATCAAAGTATATGACTAGAAAATGACTAGTTTTTAAAATTATAGTTGGTAAATTTTGGACATGAGATGGCTACATTATCTGATGACTACTAAGTAAATCCTTTCTTTAGAGTAGAGTTTAGTTTCTAATTTCTAATTTTAGAAGACAGCTATTGTTCAGTGACTAAGTATGGCACTCAAAGAAAAAAAGGCGACTAATCTTGTGAAGTTCTTACTCTGTGACAAACACAATGAAAGACATTTTATATTTTAGGTTTTTTTCCAAAATGACCTCATAAGGCAAAGTTGTTGAGTTGTCACATTTCCCAAGAGAAGAAGCCAACTCAGAGTATGAAATTTGCCATAGATAATAAGTAGACCAACCAGGCCTGACCTCAGGGTCTACACCCTTTCCACAACATTCTACTGTCCTCCACGTCAGCAAGACCAGACTCTTAGCATGATTAGAAATACTTTAGGCCAGTTGTCCTTAAATTATTTGTCTTTGTTTCTTCATCTTTTAAAAATGGAGATCATATCATCTACCCCTCAGGAACTTAACAGACTACATAGGTCAAAACACTTCACGTAGTGCCTGGCACATTATGAATGCTGATAAATGATTACTTTTCTTTAAGTAATTTCTCTGACACAGGAAACAAAAGAGGAGCCTTCCATAATTTGACATCACTGAACCTGACTGTTTTTTCCATTTGCAGGGTAGTCAATAGCACAACCATTTCACTAATAAATTGGAATGCACAGGCTTTGTATATATATAAAAGATATATTTTTTAATTCTAAGACTTTCTAATTTTGAAGACTAGTAACCCATGTATATTGATAAAGAACAGCTATTCAGTTAAGCCTATATTTCCCAATCAAGCTCTAAACATTGAATCATCAGACAGGATCATTCAATTGGCAAAGCAACGTTTCCTGAAATACCAGAAAAAAATGAGAAGAGTGTCAGCTATAATGAGTGCATGAAGAATTTTATAATCAGGAACTCTGGGAACAAGCTGTTAAAATTCAAGCATTCATTTAAATTTTGTTTTTGGATTCTATGTGGGTTTTTGTTTGTTTGTTTTTGTTTTTTAATTTTAAAATGGTGGGAGGCTTGGAAAGCAAACATCTAAAGCTTTATAGTGTGCTTAAGGCACTGAATGAAAAAGTTCTGGAACACTATTCAAATATAGAAAATTCTTAAAAAGTCCCAAACACTTCTAAAAATATAGTATCTAATCCTCTTTTTCACAATACAATGCTTCTGTCATCTTACCTTTTCAGAAAAGTGCTTCTCTCCTGCTTATTCTAACATAGCGATCGAAACAATAATGCCTGAATTAACAGACAATGATGGTTTATCCTATAAATTTGACATGTTCGATAAATTTTTGTAAGTAACTAGCAACTGCTTAGAATATTTTATGTTATATTAAAGTGTTCCTAGCTTGTTTGGCTTTTCAGAAAATATGCCAGTGCAAGATATTTTCCCAAAGGTTAAGAAAATAAAAGTGTATCATCAAACAAGGTTTTGGGAAGAACATTTTATTGCTAAGCATATCCTTGAACGAAAATGCAAATATGAAATAAAAGGAAAAAGAAAAAAGAAAAAGCAGTAACATCACAACATTATAAAATAAAATTCCTTTAGGGTCTGCTAATAAAACAACAGGAATATGATAGAAGCTCACATACAGAATGCACATGTTCCCATAAAATTGTCCAAATAGAAACTTACGCTAAAAGGAATGTAACAAATGTATTTTTACTCAAATTAAAAAATGTAAAGAAAGAAAGCAGGAAATCAGTTCACAAAACCTCAAGACTCCAAGAACAGCAATCTTTTATAGACATCAAGATATAATCAACTTCATATAGGCTGGGCCATTTAGGTTATCTAAAATCGTGCTTCGATATCTCTTTATAATCCTGTCTTTGTCATGACAACAAAAAAAATCAAAAACTCTTAACACATTGAAATATCAGATAATGAGGAACACCTCTTTCCATACACACTAGTAAAGGCTATCATTTAGATTGCGCTTTTTGCCCCATATCTTTAAGATATTTTTTCAAAGTCAAATACTCATGCAACTTACAACGACCAGCAAGAGTAGATTTCTAAATCTAAACAGCTGTTTGTTTTTCTTCTGTACAAAAGAAATTGTATATATTTGACCCTCCAGAGGCCACACTTGATTTTTTTCGAGTGAATATTTGTCTTGCTCTGTCTCTTGCTTTTTAGAACACGATGGCCACACAACCAGTGTATTTTTTTTTCTGTACATTGTTTCCTCTTTACAAAAAGAAAAAAAGAAGACAACTAGAATATAAACCAAACCAACTGAAATAAACAAGTAGGAAGAAACAGTTCTTAAAGCAGTATGTACATACATAGGTGACTAAGGAATTGTACCAGCAAAAATGTAGTAAAATATGTAAACAAAATCTGAGAAGATTTTTTTAAAATTCTCTTTGACACAGTTAACTGTGACAAAACTAAAACTCACGCTTTCTTCACATTTTAAGGTTTACTTTTTTGTCGCGTTATTATTTTCTGTTAAAACAACATTCTCATTCCACTTCAAGACTTTAACAGATTTCCTGTGTCAGTCACCCCATCAAACATACCATGATAAATATATCTGTATATATATTTATTTATATATATTATACTATTAAATTCCTTTTTGTGTGTGTCACAGCAGCTTTATTCATTTATTTATTTATTTGTTTTTTTAAAAAGATGGGCGAAGGGAGACGTGAGCAAATGGAAGGATGGAATTATCCGTATGTGTCAGGCTACAAAATCAAACAACTGTGAAAACCATTATCGGGTTGGGGGCAGGGAGAGAACTATGTACCAGTACTTTTCGCTCTGTCATGACACGTTTGGCTTGTGTGATCTTTTGTGGTTCCATCATAAGTTGAACTCCCCTAATTGTCTGTTTTGATTATTGAACAAACTTTAGTATTGTCTTTTCTTGTTTATTTGCATGCATTTCAATCAGTTACAGATCCAGCCCACCCCTCCTTCCCTAGGAAAGGTTCTGTTTTAGTCAGCAGGGCTTTCCCCTTAATACAATTTGGCTGGGTTAACGGACAGGAACAACATTGTTAAGTAAAGCCAATAGCTCTGATATAACCATCCCCAAACCCGCCTGGTTAGGATTTGGGGTAGCAAATTCTGGAATGAGATCCTGGGGAACCAGCTTTTCAAATCATTATCATCCATCAAATGGAATTTTGCTACGTGTTCAGCAAAGCATCTTATAGGAAACAACAGATTCTAGAGACACCACCACCTGATATGTAGAGTGAACACCATGGTAGCTTTTGAGTTCATATGGCAATAGTCTCTCTCACTTTTGTTTTCTGAGTTTATTTTTTTTTCTCTTCTTATATCCAGTCACTCTCAAAACAAAAACAAAAACAAAAACCCAAAAGCCATTTTTCCCCTCAGATCTTGAAAAGTTACACGCACACTGGCCAAAACCAGATAAAGGTTGTGGTTTTTTTGTTTTGTTTGTTTGTTTTTTTTTTTTTTGATGTCTGTTCTTTTTTCTTTTCTTTTTTTTTTTTTTCTGTTTTGGTTTTTTACATAACGAAACAAAAGAAAAGAACATTGTTACAGTCAAGCTTCACAAACATCATTACAGACTCACTTGGAGTTATGGAACAAGTAAGCCATGAAGTCTTCTACCTTTTGACAAAGGTCCTCAGAGAAGGAAGCTTCCAAGTCCGCGAAAGTGGTGGAGCCACTGGCTCGCTCCGGAGCGCAAAGTGTGTGCTTATGATACAGCAGGGCAGAAAGAACTGTCTCCGAGCGATGACTGATACGCGGCAGCCTCGGCTGAACTTTGTAGAGAGATACATCGTCGTTAAGTGTCCTTGGGAAAAAGGTATCCTCACCCTAGTCACAGTACACCCCGTCTCGGTTAGAACAGTCCTGACACCTGTCACATCGCAGGGTCACAGTATGTGCATACGCATATAGAAATAATTCCTTTTCAATCCATCTGCTGTCACCGTGGCCACGTTTACACGTAGTACTCTTTGTCCTTGTTCTTCTGCTTCTTGTGGCCGCTCTTGGAGCTCTGCTGCTTCTCCTTGAGGAGCGTGCCGTTGCTCTGCGCCGAGTTGCTGATGTAGTTCCGCGTCTCGTCCACTTGATAGGACCCCTCGTCCCTGTTCCTGTACTTGTACATGGCGTACAGGAGGATCAAGATGCAGAGGGCGGCAGCAGCCACAATGCCGACGACCATCCCTGTTGTGCTGCTCGACTCCCGGATCACCTCTGAGGCCCCCGGGACCCGTCTGATTCCCGGCTCCGTGGGGTTTGCTGTGGGCACATTACGGAACATGGGGGAAGTAATTAGTGGGCTCTTCAGTTTGGTGCTGTCTAGCTCATAGGCAGTGGGCAACGGAAGCAAGACTATATCAGGCTGGGGTTTGAGATCACGGTTATTCATTTTGCCAGCTGGCAATTTGGGCACCATCCCGGACGAGGAGGAAGCTGTGAAGCGGATCAGCTCAGGGGACAAAGATGTGGTAGTAGTCCTACCAGTTTCCGAGACTTTGTTAGGTCTAAAGTCCTTGGATTCCCACTTGGGCGCATGTGCTTTGTAGCCACCTTCGAAGATTGAAGTGGAAAGACTCTTATCTGTTACCAAGGAGAAGGTGGTGTAAAAATCTTCATCATCGGTAGGGGGCAGGTTAGAGTCAAAGGTTTCCCCTGAGCCATACCCAGATATCACCAAGCCATCATCATCACAACCTTCGCTGCCTTGGTCCGACAAGCAAGGTAACCCCGCCTCAGAGGTCATGGACAGGGAATCTTTGGTGGTCTCAATAATGGTGAGGAGGGGGCGAAAGGTAGGGGGGAGAGTAATGGAAGGTGCACGAGTAGCAATAGCAGGGGTAGCTAAAGGGTCTTCTACAAGAAGAGGAATAACTAATTCACCTCCTGGGATTGAAAAGAGAAAGAGAAGCAATTAGTATATTTGCAAACACAATTCACAGCCCCTCTCAGTGAATGTAGTTCATAGGTTATGCTTCAGAAATTATAACAGAATGACTTGGAGCCACATGAGGATGTTTTCCGGTGATAGCCTAATCATTCCAGGCTGATTTAGAGCCCATTTTATGCCTCTTGCCACCCAAACCTGAAATCCCCGGGTCACGGACTTTGATCTTAAAGATACTCTCAAGTAATTATTTAGGTAGAATTCAAACATGTATGCCGTTTCCAGGATCTGCTTTTGGGACGGTCAATCAATTATATTGTTATAAATACAGACTGGCTATCAAAATGTGTGTGGCTTCATGGACACTTCACGTGTGTAATTTAGGAATGTATTAATGTGAGTGGAATGTTTCTTTCTTGTTTTCTTGGATTTCTACTTCTTTGCTCCCATCAGGATGAAAAATGACCTATTCTGCACGTTACTGAGACCAAGATAAAAGAACATAAAAATCTTTTGTCTTTAGGGTTTTCTTCAATTACTCCCTTTTAAAAAATAATTGTTTTCAGGCTTATTAATTGAAGTTCTCATTTACTACCAGCTAAGTGACAGGGACTTAAACGTTCATCTAACAAACCCATTTTGACTATGCTTTGTCAGAAATTCCCCTGACTGTTAAAAGACAACTTGCCTTGCAATTGTCTAATGTATATTTATGAATTGCTTTTATGTTATATGCAATATATGCTGAACTGGAAGCTACACTTTTAAAATACCCAGCCTAGATATCTGTGACTTGTTGGAAACTCAATTTTACATTCAGAAATGTTGACCTAGCAAAGGGAGTTTTTTAAATCAGTGATTCTTAACTCAAGTGGCAAAATACATATTGGTTGACCCACAGTTCCTCACTATTACAGTTATAAACATGTGGACTAAGTCAGGAAAGGAAGTTCACAATAGTTCATTACATCGTAGTGCCTTGCAAATCATGGGTACCGCAAATGTTCTCCAGTAGATGCTGCTTACCTAACTGTAAGGCCAAGGTTATTTTTCATTCGGGTCGGCAAGATAATCAATCTCTCTTCTGTGTCTTTTTATGATGTTATTTTTCAAGCAGAGGAAGAATCCCCAAAAGTCACAGTGCATGTCTCTTTATTGAATTTATTCCAGAAAAGTTTATTCCAACCATCACTTTAAAAAAATCCTTTCCGAGATGGCAGGGATGTTTCCCTGCCCCAGTTAGTCAGAAAGTTCATATGCTACGGTGATATTATTGTTGAGGGCCTCTTGCTAAGCTGACTTACGAAGCTGTCAGCCAGTACACTGACCTTGTGTGTCCTTCCCTCGATAATAACTTTACTGTGATGAGATGGTCAATGTTTGCGTATCTGTGTGCCTCTTATCAGTAACAATGTCAAACAAAGAAATGGTTCAATACCACAAAGTTCCAGGAACGCTCCAAGTTCTTTGAGCTTACATAGTCTTCCAGGGTTCTTCCTATAAAGACTGATTCACAAATTAGAACTCTGCTGCTCAGCTTTTAACACCTTTGAACACATCTTTAAACATTTTGTATGTATCTAAACTGGTCAGATTACAGGGCTTCCTGAGAATAAAGCTACTGAAATATCTTCAAAGCACTGAAAAGCCTTGCTTGTACCCCTGTAAGAAGACTCTATACCCTCCTGATTAGCCAATATCATTGTCATACAGAAAGAAAGTGAGTTGGGGTATATAAGGTATATAAAATACATCATTTGGCAGGGAAGGGACAACAGACATTGTACTGTCATCTTTGGCCTATATGACAATTTTACTATATGTGGAAAAATAAAACAAGAACCTTTCTGAGAATCTTAACATGATAGATATTGTAGTCTGCTGTATACCCAGGGTTCTATTCCAGGGTTTAGAGTTTAAAACTATTGAGCAAAATGATCTTTGTACATTTGCCAACATTTCAAACTTGATGTACTGGACTAGCATGCCTATGTTTTTACATTGTGAACATATATAATTCATATAACTTGCAACTTCTTTAATGCATAATTTATATACTTTTGCTAGTTTTTATAAATGGGATTTGGAGCACAGTTCCCTAAAGGTAAGCTAGTCCTAAACCTAACCCCGAGCAAACTTTTTTCTCTTCTTCTTCTTACTCAGAGGGTCCCAAGTGGTAGATTTAAGGTGATAGATGGAAGCGAGCAGTGTCTGAGTAGCGATGAGAGCGATGTGGGGAAGGCCCATTGAATCTGTCTAAAGCCTGGCCGGGGATTTCTTAGCAATGATTTTTCTTTCCTTCAGAGGACAAGACGGGATTTTTGTTTTTTAACCCTGCTTACCTAGAACAAAGGTTTAGCGTGTGTTCTTTTCTGGCACAAATACCAAGAGTCATTTGTTCCATGTGGCAATGATAAAAATCTGCCCCAGGTAGAATAAGCAAAGAGGAAATCGGATCAAAGGACAAGGAATCCCTCATTTGTTGGGAATGAAGGCCTGGAATGAATAATTTAAATGTAAAGGCAAACTGTGGGGTAGGATGCTGGTGTCCCTTTAAGTGAGATTAAGATCAGTGTCTTTCTGATTACAGAGTGGCATTCATTTGCATTTTTAGTGTGCCATCTGTGATGCCCAACTGGAGTCTTACATTTGCATGTTTTTGTTTTTTTTTTTTTAGATTAGATTTCTCTCTCTTCAATCCTAGCTAAAGCTTCTGTAGTATCTTTGTCCAAAATTTAAAAAATCTACCCACTGTTCATTCTACAGTTGAGTTACTCCCCTTTCCTTCAGTATCCCTTTCTCAGTCAACCCACTACTGTGAGCATGTCTCTTGGATTAAAAAAAAAAAAAGCAAATAAAAACTGTACTTTTTAAGTCTCGTAGGGTCCTGCAGCCTATTACTTTACAAGGAGCTCAGCTCCTAAAAGGCTGTTGAGCTCTAAAGTGAAATGTTAAGGACTTATTTTAAATCTAAATACCCTTCCATTTAGATTTAAAATAAGGTCTTATCATTTATGTTATTGTTTAGATAATAAAACTACTATGTTCAGATTTCTTTACCATTCTGTCCTTAATCTTGATAGCAGTGATTAAAAAATGGTACATAAATGATGCCCTCTGTCAGGAAAATCTGAGCCCAAATTATCATTAGTTAATGAAATGCAAAAAACTTTCATAATCTCCTCCTTTGGTGTCTCAAGAAATGTGAAAAATGGGGCAGTGCCTGTGGCTCAGTGGTTAGGGCACCAGCCCCATATACCAAGGGTGGTGGGTTCAAGCCCAGCCCTAGCCAAACTGCAACAAAGAAATAGCTGGGCGTAATGGCGGGCACCTGTAGTCCCAGCTGCTTGGGAGGCTGAGGCAAGAGAATCGCCTAAGCCCGGGAGTTGGAGGTTGCTGTGAGCTGTGTGACGCCACGGCACTCTACCGAGGGCGATAAAGTGAGACTCTGTCTCTACCAAAAAAAAGAAAAAAAGAAATGTGAAAAATGCCTTTAGTTTAATATGAAGTCAATCGGGATATAGGATTCATTATTACAAATGGAAATTTTGATAAAAATAAGTGGAAATTTTTAGATAATGTAAACACGAAAGCCGCCTCAGGAGGGAGTATATGTTGGGAGGTGTCATCAACTTAGATATCAAATTCCATCTTTAAGTTTAAGGTGATTACACTTACATCCAAATTACACTGAGTAGTGTAAGCACCCACATCATTTGAGAGGCGGAAGAGATGGACATACGAGTATTACTTCCACTGGAAGAACTACTTAATAGAAATGACTTAATTTGTAGGAGGGCATTGAAGAATTTTTATTTGTTACGTCTAAAGTGATTACACTCAGAAATGTTACAGCAGCTGACATTTTTTTCATGGTCCAGAGACTATAGCATCAGCGATCAAATATATATCTACGTGTTCATAGAAGCAATGACCTTAAAGGTATAAAGGGCTACTGGTAGCATGATAAAAAACTTATAACACATCAAAACCCTAAATTCCTATGCCATCCCCAGAATTTGTCTATGGTTTGGGAAAGAACTATTTGTATTCCTGAAAGTTAGCATTCTTAAGCCAGGCATATATATCCTTTTTTGACAGGGTTGTGCTTTCCTTTAAACTAGAGAGATCATTAGGGATATAAAAGGTCTATTTTAGCCCTGAACGCTGCCCTGCTTTCTTGCTTCATGAGTATATTTATAGATACATAATTCATGCCTCCAGGGCAGGTGTCCAGCAAAAGGGGCTCCCTGCCATTGAAAAAGACAGTGCATAAAAAATTTAATAGAACTTTGCTGAGCTGTGAGAATGTTGTGGGTGATGGTGAATGTAGTGGGTTATCTTCAAAAGAGAGAGAGAAAGAAGTAAAAGAAAAGGGGGGGAATAAGAAAGAACATAAAGTTTCACTGTGGCTCTAAACCTTGCCTTTCGGTAGATATCTGAGTCTAAGAGGCCACAAAAATACCAAAACAATGCAAGACTCTGAGAAAGGATACCATATTCCAATTCCTTGAATTCCTGTTATGTTCTATTTGGGCTCTTCGCCTCATCTGTTATTTGTAAGGTTCTAATTCTGTGCTTGGAAATTCCCATGTAATGGGAAGAAATAATTCTTCCCCCCTCAAATGAATTGTTCAAAGATATTCATTCTGTTATTTGTCGCCATAGAAGTATGTACTTATAGCACATAAATATTCTGAAGCTTGTAACCATGAAATTACTTTTCACCCACCTTCCAAAAAAATAGTCATGAACAAACATTGCAAGTGCCTAGAGAGAAGACACAAGACAAACTCAAGTGTCTCAAAGGGGCTTAACTTATAATTTAATATGATGAGAATTTCTAGGTAGGACATTCCAGTTCTGCTCTCTCTTCAGATCAAATGTTTTTTTACGAAATGGGTCTGATTCTGAAAGCTTACCAATTCTACTTTTTCAACATGTGCCCTGTAAGATGAGCCACAGCCCCTTGATATCACTATGCATTTTAAAATATGGAATGTCAAGGGTAGTTGTTCACTTGCTTATTAATTAAGAGCTCTGCCTTTGAAATCACTCATACTTAGGTTAAAAAATCAGAACTCTGCTTCTACTAGCCATATGACTTTAGTAAAATTTCTTAAACTCTATGTGAAATGGGAATAATTAAAGAGCCTACCTCAAACCACTGATGCAAATCTTAAAATAAATAATTCATGTCAAGTGTTTGTTATTTTATTTTTGCATGTTAAGTAGTTAGTACAGTGTCTATTACTACTCTGAAATGCCAGTGATGAGTATTATTTCTATTTGTAGTTTCAAGCCACAAACACTTAAATCATTGATCACTTTCCTCTGACCTCTTTGAACGTAGTAACCTCATGCTAAGGTAGAGGTATAATCATATTGGGTCTATATTATTGAGGCTATTATAAATGTAGGGTGTGAGGGATGATTTATAATAATTTAAGGAGTTTGTGTTTTTCTAAAAAAAAAAAAAGCTTAATCTTTTATTAAATTGACCTTTGGATAGCTTCTTCAATGGAATAAAAGCTTATAATGCAACTAGATAAAAAAAAAAACAACAACAACCTTCATTTAGGAAGTCTCAAGTTTAAATCCCAAAATATTAACCAACATGTTAAACAATATAAAATCACATAAATTGAGGTAGAGAGAGCCCATTCCTTAAATTGCTGGCTTGGAAACATATCTCTCATGCACTTATCAGTGTGATATTTCTGTAGCAGTTTCAGATAACACTAATATTTATAATTAAAATGAAACAAATAACATCTTTATTAAAAATCATATGGTATTTGTCAACAATCATGTGCTTGCTGAAGTGCAAAAGGCAGCATTGGTCCAAATAACCTTAAGGTCAAGGAAGACATAGGCTTACCCTGGAGTTACACACAATGGCAGCACCTACCTGACATATTTTCTAAATACATCTTTAGAGGTGAAAATCATCATGTTTCTTCTTAGGAGAATCTTAAGATCCTTTAAAGCTTACCTGATTAAATCCTTGAGAGCAATGGCAACTATTACTGAAAGAAAAAAGGAAAGAGATACAAAGAAAAGGGGGGAGAGAGAGAAAAAAAGAAAGAGAGGGAATATGTGTGTCTTGCATGTGTGTGTGTGCATGCGTGTGTGCTTTTGCTAGTAGTTAGCACTACACATTGGAAGGCACCCATATCACAAAACCATCCTGTAAACACCTGGATTCTTGACGTTTTTATTCTCAGCAAAATTGATTTTGTAGCCTTTGGTAAAGGTAAAGTATAATAGCAGAATCCTGGATAACCAAACTCTACCATAGTCACTTGAGAGTACCTTATTTCTCCTTTGCTGAAGGAAAATAAAATAAGGGGCTAATTTCCCTGAATGCTTTCCAAGGAATTAAATAAGGATGCAATAATCACTGATAACACTTGGACTTAACTCAGCTTGTTTTCTTCTGGGGTGTGGGTTTTCCATGGGCTGGAGCCAATTTTACTGTCCCACTGTGGAGCCTACCAATACTTCCAAAGCTTTAAAATTGGTGGTGAAAAGACTTTAAAGTCAGTGGTAAAATGAGTTCAGGCAAAGAGGCCAGGCTTTCTTTGGGTGGTAAGGACAATTTATCTATGTCCTTTTACCAAGAGTAGAATTCACATTGGTTATTCGAAGCAATTCAGCACAAAA
Source organism: Perodicticus potto (assembly GCA_963574655.1). Classification (NCBI taxonomy): domain Eukaryota; kingdom Metazoa; phylum Chordata; class Mammalia; order Primates; family Lorisidae; genus Perodicticus; species Perodicticus potto. The sequence goes on from CAUYRH010096374.1 coordinate 53,647, forward strand.
CATAACAGTGAAAATTAAGCAAATAGACACAAACAAAATAAAATATTTGATATAGTCTTCCAAATCATAGAATAGAAAATAAAATCAACTTCACAGCGAAAATAAGCTGGGAGGAGAAGATCAAATAGCATCAACGAGGCATTCACATATAAGAACAGGAAAAGAAAAGAAAGCAAAGAAAAAAGAGAGGCTGTTTTTGGAAAACAAAGAAAGAAATCATTTCCACATACGCAAAATAATTTAAATTAAAAAAAAGCATACCATATTAATTTATAGTCAACTTACATCAACAAATTGCCCGCATGTTTTTTGGCATGAAAGAAAAATTTACAAAAGAAAGTTGTGTAAGAATGCTCTTGGACAAATCGAATTGCCACATTCTTGTAACTTGCTTTTTTGTTGTCATTTCTTAAAATCTTTTGAGCAAAATGTCTAATTTTTTTCAAATATAATAATTTACAACAGAGGATGATACAGGGAGGCAACAACACATACATCCACACCACAGAACATGAAAAGAAAAAAGAAATCTGCACTTTAACAAATTGTTACTCTGAGGGGTTGGGAGGGCATCAGTTTTGAATTTAACATCATTCTGATTGCTATGATCGAAAAAATTTTTAAAAAAAACCTGTTTACTTTTATAATTTGCCTTTTCAAAAATGCTATGCATCTAAAGGGTTTTCAATGAATTTCTGCATTGTTATAAGTTTTCAGATATATATTGAATATTTATGATTTTTGTCCTTTTGACAAATCATAGACTTCCTTTCATTTAAGGGGATGGATGACAGCACATAAATTTTAACAATGCTAAAGAAAGGGGGAGTATGGGAAGGAAGGATGAGGGAAGGGAGGGTTGTGTCTATGAGTGTACTACACAGGAGATGAAGATGATGGGAGTAAATGTATAAGTGAGTCGCCATGTCCATGTAAGGGCGGCACGGAGTGATCTAGCTGCATTAGAGCTTCTGGCTGTAAGGAAGGGATGGGCAATATACAAAAACAAATGAGCCTACACATGCCCATCTATGGAAATAAAGAACAGAACTCTAACACTGACAATCTCACACACCCTAGGCTGCAACTTCTTCAACATGCAATTATTCCAAAACTAATTACAGTTTCATTAAAGACTTTTTTCAAATAATAGAAACAGTTCCAACTTTTCTCCTACTGAAAATAGCCAAGATACATAAAATAATAATACTAATAGTCATGATCGAACGATTAAAAGCAAAAACAAGGAGACTAGATTTATGCATTCGAGTTGAACAACTTCAACGGCAGCCACACAGCCCCACCTAGAGTTGCGGAGGTTACGAGCTCAACAGGGATGATTAAAACTCCCGACGGCACAGGGAGCCCTCATGCCAGGTTGCTAATTAGTTCCCTATATGGAAATGGTATTGTCAGGATGGTGGGGATCATCTTCCTCATGCCACCCGTGTTGCACACAATTGGCAAGGAGAGCAGGCTGATTAGAGAGATGTGGATGTGGGGATTCTGCAGCTGAAGTTGTTCCACATTTAAAGAGGGAGTGGGGAAAATTGCAGAAAACAATTCATAACTTTTTTCTCATCATTTTTGATAAAACCAAATCTAAAGTTCTAGCAATAAAAAAGAAACACATTGATATATATATATATAGATATAGATATATATAATACAAAAAGCACTCAATTCCCAAACAAGAAAGGAGAAAAGAACAAAAAAATAAATTAGAAAAAGAAAAAAAAGTATTTCACACACTTTCAGAGATGAGCAACCAGATGCACAGGCTGAAAGGCACAGACAGAGCAGACAGGGGACACGTTTTTTTGTTTGTTTGTTTTGCTTTTTCTGGCATGTTTATTCCCCTTTTTGTGATAGACAAAATTAAGAACAAATTTGGCATTTTCTTTAGATTTTTTTTTTTTTTTTGGTTTTGCTTCTTTAAAAAAAATAAAAAGGGCGTGCATTCTGGATGTACGTCATTAAGTAGATGACATTTAAAAGAGAGGAAAGTGGCTAGACTGACAACTGGGTTATCACCTGATATCCTTTACTATATAAATAGGAATCCAGTTAACGCATGCTTAAAGTGAGTTGCATGTAGGGAACATAGAAAAACAGAACAGCAAGCTAGGGTTACAGAAAGGCCAGCAGGACAAAACTGATTTAGAGGTGGAAGAAGGTCCTGTGTTTCATGCTTTTCCAGTAGGGGTGAAGGACATCCCAAGGTTTCCACCAATCAGAAGGGAAGCACTTGAGGGTGTGAGGGTGTATGTGTGTGTGTGAAAGAGAGAGTCAGTAAGAAAGAGAGACAGTGTGTGTTGTGTAAGAGTGAGTCAGGGAGAGAGTGTGCGTGTGTGAGAGAGAGTCAGTGAGAGAGTCAAAGAGAGTCAGTGAGAGAGAGAGAGAAAGAGTGAGTCAGTGAGAGAGTGTGTGTGTGAGAAAGAGAGTCAGTGAGAGAATCAGAGAGTCAGTCAGAAAGAGAGAGTGTGTGTGTGTGTGTAAGAGTGAATCAGTGAGAGTATGTGTGTCCATGAGAGAGAGTGTGTGTGTGAGAGAGAGTGTATGTGCATAAGAGAGAGAGAGTCAGTGAGAAAGAGAGTCAGTGAGAGAGTGTGTGTGTGAGAAAGAGAGTCAGTGAGAGTGTGTGTGTTCATAAGAGAGTGTGTGTGAGAGAGAGTCAGTGAGAGAGAGTGTGTGTGTGCATAAGAGAGTGTGAGAGAGAGAGAGTCAGTGAGAGAGAGTGTGTGTGAGAGAGAATCAGTGAGAGAGAGTGTGTATGTGCATAAGAGAGTCAGTGAAAGAGGGTGTGTGTGTGCATAAGACTGTGTGTGAAAGAGAGAGAGTCAGTGAGAGAGACTGTGTATGTGCATAAGAGAGAGAGTCAGTGAAAGAGAGTGTGTGTGTGCATAAGAGTGTGTGTGTGAGAAAGAGAGTCAGCAAGAGAATCAGAGAGTCAGTGAGAAAGAGAGAGAGACTGTGTATGTGTAAGAGTGAGTCAGTGAGAGTGTGTGTGTGCATAAGAGAGTCAGTGAGAGAGAGTGTGTGTGTGTGAGAGAGACTCAGTGAGAGAGAGTGTGTGTGTGCATAAGAGTGTGAGAGAGAGAGAGTCAGTGAGAGAGAGTGTGTGTGTGCATAAGAGAGTGTGTGTGAGAGTCAGTGAGAGTGTGTGTGTGCATAAGAGAGTGTGTGTGAGAGAGAGAGAGAAAGTGAGAGAGAGCGTGTGTGTGCATAGGAGAGCGTGTGTGTGTGAGAGAGAGATAGTGAGAGAGAGTGTGTGTGTGCATAAGAGAGAATCAGTGAGAGAGAGAGTGTGTGTGAGAGAGTCAGTGAGAGAGTGTGTGTGAGAGAGAGTCAGTGAGAGAGTGTGTGTGTGTGTGAGAGTCAGTGAGAGAGAGTGTGCATAAGAGAGTGTGTGTGTGTGATAGTCAGTGAGAGAGAGTGAGTGTATGTGCATAAGAGATTGTATGTGTGTGAGAAAGAGTCAGTGAGAGAGAGTGTGTGTATATATACAGTGTATATGTGAGAGTCAGTGAGAGAGTGTGTGTGCATGAGAGAGAGTGTGTGTGTGTGAGAGAGTCAGTGAGAGAGAGTGTGTGTGCATGAGAGAGAGTGTGTGTGTGAGAAAGAGTCAGTGAGAGAGAGTGTGTGTGCATAAGAGTGTGTGTGTGTGAGAGAGTCAGTGAGAGACTGTAGGAGGGAGTGTGTGTGTGTGAAAGAGGGAGTCAATGAGTGTGTGTGCATAAGAGAGGGTGTGTGAGAGAGAGTGTGTGTGTGCATAATAGAGAGTCAGAGAGATTGTGTTTGTGTGTGTAAGCGAGTTAGAAAGAGTCAGTGAGAGACAGTAAGAGGCAGACAGAGTGTGTGTGTGCATGAGAGAAGTGTGTGAGAGAGTGCATATCTGTGAGTGTGTGTGAGTTGAGAGTCGAAGTAGTTGCAGTGACCGGACTTGAAGTTTGTGAGTTCTGCTTTAGGAAACAGCCCCAGTTCATACACAGCCTTAGACGGCATATTTTATAAGTATAGAGGGGTTACAATTAGCATGGTGTGAGTGTTCCTAGATTTTGCCAAACCGTCAGGGTACTATGATGACAGCAGGATGTGAATAAAATGAGCCCAATAAATGGAGGAAGAAGCAATACTTTTTTTAACCCCTCTTCACTCCAAAGAACACATTGTCATATCCATGAACTACATGCTACTCATGAAATGAAACAGTTTATTAGAAGTACACTGAGCAAAATGGCACCAGTCATCTGGAGACGGCTGAGGGAAACAAATGCTCCATCCAATCTATGTTGAGGAAAGCAGAGAAGAGTGTGTGCATTTGTGTGTGTGTGTGTATGTGCGTGTGTGGAGAAGCATGTACTACAGAAGGAACATGGGGAGAGAATCTTCAGAAACACTCAGGAAGAGATCACTAGATTCAATATGAAATCCCGATGAGAACATTAGCCTTCAACCCGGGACCAGGAGAGCCAGGTAGGCGAACCACAAAGGGAAGGCTCTTGCGAACACCTGATCCTGACAGCAAATTCTAATCTCTCCTAATCACTCTTCTGGGTGACTGTGACAAGTAGACTACATTTTGAGAGTAAGTCCAATCTTTCCCTCTGTGAGACGCCCCTTTTATTATTTTATTTTAAATAATTATAGTAATGTGTCCCCATAGGTCAGTCCGTACCAAAACTTTTAGAGTTTTGTTTAATAATGTTAATCATTATTTTGGGAACTTCACAAAGGGCATCTGGAAAGTTTTAGGAGGAGGGGAAAAAATCCAAATAATATAGGAAGAGAAAAACCCTTGTTGCCGTTTGGTTGATTTTGGTTGCTTTTTTTTTTTTTTTTTTTTTTGGACTGATCATACTTTTAACATTGAATTTTATTGTATGAGAAGATCCTATAAATGCTCATAGGATCTCCCAAGGCATCGAATGACTTCTGCAGAACAAAGTTAGTTTTGAAAATCTTCGTATAGACCATTCTTTGATTCACAGGAAATTTTGAGAAACAGAAAACGTAACTAGTCTACACATGCGAGGTAAAGAATAGGATGCTTTCAGCGTGTCCATACTCCTGAATAAAGTGAGGTATTTGGAGAAAGAAATCAGCAATTTGAGTTCCCTAAGGTTTCTACTGTGTAATTTTATCTATTTAAAAACTACCTGTTTTAAAACTCTTACAAGTAGGACACCACTTGTATTCTAGACATTACTGGTTTAAGTAACCGAACATATCAAAATTTAGGGCTGTCACTTTGCAAATAGATGTATTTTTTAAACCCATGGAAGCCACAGTTTCAAATGAAGCCAACACAGCCTGAATAGTATGCGTATACATTTTTGCAATATTAAGTCAACCATTGGTTCACATACACAAACCTTGTTTGGTTTCTAATGTAAGGTACACAGTCACATTGTTAGGGGTTCATAAACATGTCACAGCTTCATTTTCATCTCTCATTATCTACATTAGGTTTTCATTGTCATGCTTTGTTCTCTCTCCATGTCTATGTGGGTTATGCTTGCCTTTGAGAGCAATGAACACACTAACTTGAAACACTGATCACTTTTATTCCATCACGCCTAATAGCTTTGTTGAAATATAAAATCAAAATTTTAAAAACATCAAATGCAATAAAATGGGGTTCCACTGGTCAGACTTCATCTTGGGGACGTCACTTGTTTCAAAGAAATAAATGTCTAAACTGCTTGGGATTGAGCTTAAGAAGCATGAAGGCGTATTCCGGTAACTCAAGCTGCAAAGCCATCTCATTGGGAGAGTGGATCCTGTCTGCTAGAGCAGATTGTCTTTGATATGTACAGGTAAGGTTCAAAAGAAAGGCTCCAATGAGTCATGTTGTGTAACATTAGGGATTTTAAATTTCTCAGGGAAAATACGGGAGCAGGGAGGGAAAAGTGGACCATCTCAACAGTCGTAGTGCAATCCTGAGGAAGGACATAAAAAATTACAAGCAGGGAGGGCTAAGAAAAGAATTGACAGAAAAAACACCTAATGAGAATTTTCAAGCTTCTCGGCATCAGATATATGAGTTAAGCCTGCACATCTGTTCTTCCTATAATATATACAAAAACATTTCCAGTGATTGTGATTTTATGTCCATGTGGTGAATGAAGGGATTCTTCTGGGAGGATCGGCGGCTCAGGTCTAAACTATAGTTTGGTTTAGAATACATATGGAGACTGTGCATAGATCTATGGAATCCTGGAATATGAGGGTGGCTGCTGTCTGTGTTACCAAATGAGCCCCACATATACCTCTGCTTCTCACCACTTCTTCCCCAGACATGAGCAGTACTCAGGGGAGGAAGGTGAAGGAGCCTGTTTTATAACGGGCAACACCTGCAGTGATACTGTAGTGACGCTGCCGTGACCAGGGCAGTGCTGGCATCTTTACAGATGGTAATACCATTTCATTTAGGTATGTGCCTACACAAGACATTGCAGATTCCTATGGACATTCTATTTTGAATCTTATTACGAACCTTCATACTGTTTTCCATAATGGCTGGACCCATCTATATTCCCTCCAGCAGAGTACAAAGGATTCCTGGAATGTGAGGCACCTGCTATCTGTGTTATATCCTTTTCTCCACACCCTTTCCAACACTCATTTTCTCTTGTCTTTTTGATCATAGTTATCCTCACAGGTGTGAAGCAACATCTCACAATGCCTTTGTCTGGCATTTCCACCATGATTCGCATTGTTGACCATCTTTTCATATAATTGTTGGTTATTTTTCTGGCTTCTTTGGAGGAATGGAGATTCTTTGCCCATTTTTTTAAATTGGGTTATGTGTTTTCTTGCTCTTGAGTTATTTGTGTTCTTTATAAATTTTGAAAATTACCCCTGATCGGATACATGGTTTACAAATATTTTTTCTCCAATCTCTAGGTTGCCTTTTGATTTTGTTGATTGTTTATTTTGCTATGAAGGAGCTATTTGGTTTCATGAATACTTATAAAAGATTACTTTGGGTTTATCATGGAGAATGAACTTTAGGAAGACAAAGTAGGAGAGGGGAGACCAATTGGGTGGCCACTGCAGAGTCCACATGAGGCACAGTGGTGACTTGGAACAGGGCATTTGAGGAACTTGTCACCAAGACAGAGTTAATAGGACTTCTTGGTACATTGGCATGTGGAAGTCAGTGGGGAAAGAAGCTCAAGTGTGGTCACAAATTTGGGGCTTGTACACCTCAGTCGAACCCAAGAATTGAGAAATTCTAGTAGAAGTGCAAATTTAGTTGGGAGGTGGTAGGAGATCTGAAGTTCTGGTTTAGCCCCTTTGAATCCTCTTAGATATCAAAGTACAAACATTGAGTCAACAGATGTGGGAACCTGGAATTCTGAGGGGAGTTTTAAACCAGAAGTCATTATCATACAGATGACATTTAATGCCCAGGGGCTGAATTGGGTCACCCAGAAATTTAAGACTTCCTGGAGAAAGAAAGTTGGGAACTTTGGGTTATTTGAGTCGAAGGGAGAAATTGTTTCAGACAGAACCTTCATTTCGGATTGGCACACGGATGACATTTTATATTGATAAAATAAATACTTTTATTACCTATCATAGCACCATAAGGGCCAAATGGTTTGCAAGTGACAAGGTGTATGCATATACGAGCTCTAAATTCCATAAAACTAAGAACAGCAGGGCAGTTGCTAAATTCCTAACTTTGTGCATTATTTGCATTGCTTTTTCTCTTTGTTTCACTTTATGAAGATATTCCTTCTTAATGAAAGAAATTAGTGCCAGCAAGGATAGCTTTTCTGAATACCCCCAACCCTCCACTTCATAAAACAGAGCTCTAAGTGTTGCAAGCTATTCTATTTTTGTAGTTCAATTCGACAAACAGGTATTGAAGACCTATGTTGTGCCCTGCTCTATATTAGACCGATTAAAAACCACAAAATCAGTACAAAGGCATCTATCTAGGAGCCTATAATACCCCGAATGAAGAAAGGCTTACTTACACTAATACCTGAGTAGCATTAAAACCAAATGAAAGGAAGAATATTAATCCCAGGCATTTTCTAAGATGGGTTTGCCTGCTTGTGTATTAACAATTTGGGGAGAAAGGAGCTCAAATGCTACCTTGATCCTTCATTCTCTCAGACCCTCATCTGACCACACAGTTGTAATGTCTTTTGGGATGTATGTTTCTAAGAGATTTAAAGAGATTTTCCCCTTTGTTATTAGCCCCTTTGGTTTCTTCACTAGCACCAAGTAATACTGAGCTCCTAGTAACATTCTCTTGCATTTGATTTGAATATTTTATAATTTCTAAAGTAATTTTACATGTGATACATAAATTTATGACTAGGAGAAGACAGAATTCTTTAAGCATTTTATAAATAAGCAAAGTGAGGCTCCAGGGGTTGGGGTAGGACACAGTGACTTGTCTCAAATCACATAGTTTGACAGAGAGAGGACAGGAGCTCACCCCTGGGTCTGTTCTCTTGCCACAGAATGAATAGATTTTCATGAAAATATATCTATATAAAACCTCATCAGAGCTTAACTCTGATCCAGAGAAAGAGTGAAATGAAGTAGCTATAAAATTACATGCAAAGATAACAAAAATTACCATTAAAAGATGAACTAATCAAGCTTTAGTAATTTATCCTCATCAGAGGGTGATATAAATAAGGGTTGGAAAGAAGTGGTAATAATGGCTGGTTGGGTTATGGTTTTAGTTGATGTTATTCTTTTCTCTTGATGCCGAAGCAGATAATCCAAGGATCATGCTTGGAGTATCTATGATCTCAATTGCCTGGGACTCATTATCATTTGCTAAATACAAAACCCTCATTTTATGGCTAACAGCCTTGGAAGAGGATAGGAACAAACACGGGGAGAGCCCCTTACAATTTACAAGCACTTTCACAATCATAATTTTATTAGTTGTGCAAATGTACCATAGGAGGCAGATTACTTGACCAGGCATTATAATTGCCATGATTTTAATAATGATTTTGCATTTGAGTAAAAATGTGAGGAGTTAAATATGTTAATTTATTTACTCATCTATTAATTTCTTCAGTAAATGTTGGAATGATGATGAATTTTCTAGCTAGTAGGAAAAATAATGGTAAGGAAGACATTTCCCTTGTCCTAAAGTTGTTTAGGATCTAATCAAGACCAAGAAAGAAAAAAATTTAAGTGCAATGAACTATTGAGCCAGGAAAAATCTGTACAGGCTATAGAAGAGTAACAAAGAAGAATTAGAGATTTGGGATAGAATTACAGGCACAAGTTATATGAATGTAGGGAGAAAAGTCATTTTAATTTAATTTCCTTTCAGATGTAAACATTCTGTGATCCTACCAATTGATGAAATCTAATACTTCCTTTTAAAATCGATTCTTAGTTATCTTCTTAAGTTTGGAAAATGACTGTAAATTTGGTGAGCAGATCATTAATACAGAAACAGAGTTCTAGTTATTGGGTTTCATGCTGCCCTGAGTTCTCATTTCTATCCTGAGAGTTTACTTTTTCTCTGCCTTCTTATCTATTGTATTTAAGTGTGGCAACTGAGTTTGGGGACAGATTATTCATAAACTTTTTACATGGGACATTTTTGTTCAGCATTTAAAAAAATTATCAAACTTTTTTTACTTAGGAACAAATGCAGACATATCTCATTTTCTTATGCATTATTTTACTATGCCTCACAGATACTGACTTTTTTACAAATTGAAGGTTTGTGGCAACCCTTCCTGGAGCAAATCTACCTATTGGCAACATTTTTCTCAGAGCATGTGCTTACTTCATGTCTCTGCATCATAGTTAGGTAATTCTCATAATATTTTACTTTTCATCATTATTGTATCCTTTATTGTGATCTGTTATTGGTAATATCTGATGATCATGGGAAGGAGATCTTCACACCCTAGACATCACCTTAGCAAAAGCCAACAATGGTACTTTTGTAATTATTTTGGTGTGCCATGAACTGCACTCATATGAGACAGCTAATACTATCCATAAATATTGTGTGTGGTCTGACTATTTCACTGATCTGTTTTTTCCACATCTCTGTCTCTTCTCCCCAGGCTTCTTTCTTCTCAGAGACCAGACAATACTAAAATGAGGCCCATCAGTAAGTCTACAATGACCTCCTCCTACGTGTTCACGTGAAAGGTTGAGTTACCTATCTCTCACCTGAAACGATTATGCTAAGTGAGGAAGTGTGATGAAAGCTGACAGGCCAAAAGGTAGGCCTTCTGCACCAAGCAATTAGGATGCAAAAGAAAAATTCTTGAAAGAAACTAAAAGTACTACTCCTCTAAACACACAAATGATAAGATAGTGAAACAGACTTATTGCTAATATGGAGAAAGTTTAGGGATCTGGATGGAAGATCAAAACAATTACATCACATCCTGAAGCCAAAGCCTAATCTAGAGCAAGACCCTATCTCTCTTCAGTTGTATGAAGGTGACGAAACTGCAGAAGAAAAGTTTGAAGCTAACTGAGGTTGATTCCTGAGACTTACGGGAAAAAAACTGAACAGTTTCTCCACCAGCAAGTGCAGATGGAAAAGCTGCAGCAAGTTATCCAGAAGATGTAGCTAAGATCATTGATGAAGGTGGCTACGCTAAACAACAGATTTTCAATATACATGAAACAGCCTTATATTGAAAGACGATGCCATCTAGCATTTCCATACCTTAAAGAGAAGTCAATGCCTGACTTCAAAACTTCAAAGGACAGGCTGACTCTTGATGGGGACTAATGGACCTGGTGACTTTATGTTGAAGTTTAGGCTTATTTACCATGCTAAAATATCTGAGGGCCCTTCAGAATTATGTTCGGTCTACTCTGCCTATATACTGTAAATGAAACAAGGAAACTTAGATGACAGCACATCTGTTTACAGCATGATTTACTAAATATTTTAGCCTACTGTTGAGACCTACTGCTCAGTAAAAAGATTCCTTTTATAATAAAATGTTACTGTTCATTGACAATCTACCTAGTTAGCCAAAAGCTCTGATGGAGATATACAAGGTAATTAATGTCTTTATGCCTACTAAGATAGCATTCTGCAGCCCAGGAATCAAGGAGTAATTTTGACTTTCAAGTGTTAATAGTTAAGACACACATTTCATAAAGCAATGGCTCTCATAAACAGTGATTCATTTGACGGATCTGGGCAAAATAAATTGAAAACATTCCAAAAACTATTCACCATGCTATACCCCCACTAAGAATTCTGTTATTCATGTGAGGAGATCAAAATATTATCCTTAACAGGAGTTTGAAAGAAGTTGATATCAATTCTCAAGGATAACTTTAAAAGGCTGAAGACTTCAGTAGAAAAAATTAACTGAAAATGTGGTGGAAAGAGCAAGAGAACTAAATTGGAAGAAGAGTAAAATATATCATTCAATTGTTGTAATCTCATGATAAAACTTGAAAAGATGAGGAATTGTCTCTCTCTTTCCCCCCCCCATTTCCTATGCCTAGGTCAATTTCATGTGAATTTCCTAGGCCTCAATTCCATGAATGGACTGTGTCCATTCATTGATACATTCATTCACCTTGCCCCCGGCAGAAGGGACTGTGTTCATTCGTTTCCTGGTTAAGGAACCCATACACCTATATATACCCCGAGACTAAAAGCCTAAAGGGGGAGACGGGGAAAGACCGGGAGAGAAACGGAGAGAGCTTTTCTCTCCCCACTTGAGTTCTCTCTCTCTACCAGGAGCTTTAGTGTTTTCTGTA
>CAUYRH010096379.1:0-13934 GCA_963574655.1 Perodicticus potto
AGATTATGTCTGTTATTTTTTACCATACATCATTTTACAGTATTCATTATGTCACTTGCATTCTATATTTGTGATATTTTAGTTTGCTTATTTTTTTAAGCTGCCATTATCATGCTTAAAAATTGAGGTATTACTTAATAAGTAGCCCAGTACTTTAACCAATCGACAAGCTAAAGCCATCGAAGAGGAATGATCATGAACGATAACAGATCCACGTGTTTTCAACTGTTTCATTACTGAAGGGCAAAGACAACTTGAGTAATAAAGCCACAAGCTGCACTGACGCTGGTGACGCAACTTGAAATATCTCTCTAGATTAAAAAATAATTCATCATATTCACCAACAGGAAATGTTCATTGCTTCTACATAACTAATTTCTTAAATGAGAAGATTAAATTCCTCCAATCTAAGGAGAGAAAGTGTTCTATCATCGTACATTGAATGCTAGCTCAGTGTCCAAAATGTTTTGCAAAGTGCTATTGAATGGAACAATGATAAATGAATAAGTACCCTAGGCCACAAAAAATATTAAATCCTATTCCTAAACCATTAGAAGTCCTCGACTAAAGCACACACATGTATGCACGTGTGCACATACACACATAATGCATCACAGTAAAGTGAATGTGTACAGCTTTTAAAAAGTTTCAAATAACTTAAAATGTAGACCACTTTTACTCCCTTAGGAAACCCAGTAGAAATTCCAAGTAGAATTTGATTTCAGAGTTTCTTGGTTCTTAAACTTCAAGGGAGATCAATTCCTATTAAACATTAACAGCCATATCAATTTATTTCCTCATCTGTTAAACTTTAATAGGAATCTGCCCGAAAGCTATTTTGGTCTTCCAAATGATATCAATAAATAGGTGATGTAAACTGTAGGAGAAGAGCAAAAGTAGAATATAAGAAGGTGAACATATTATTCTCTTCAGGCATCAAATCTTCCAGGACCCTCAGTCCAAACTGAACAAACACATCCACAGCGCTGAGGAACTTGCCTTAATCCCCTTTAATCTGTAATTCTGATGAAGCTTTGAGTATAATCACCTAGAGCATTAAAACTTAATTCACCAAAATATTTTTTTTTATGTTTCTTGCTATGGACTCAGATAATCGACAGATCTTCTTGACTCATGATCAAAGTCAACAGAAGTTGATCATAATATATGGTGTCCTAAGATGAGAGTCATGTTAATTTGTCCAACAGTAATGGCCTTTCCAGATTAATCATTATCAATGTCAGGAAATTGTCATACTTAGAACAAAATATGAAGACTTACAGTCAATGAATTACTAAGTTTAAAATAATCTTGCCAAAATCAGAGCCTTAAAAACATTAGTTTGGTAATCACTACACCAATTTAATTCACCTTTTATTGGACCGTGGGCTACATAGGAAGGCAAGGAAAGGAGATGATAAGTGACCTGTATTATATAATTATGAGATAGGTGTCTATTATTGAAATTCCTGCTCATCTGCAGGGAATTTGTCCCAAGACCCTTAGTGGATACCTAAAACTACAGAAACTACTGTTCCCTATATATACTATGTTTTTTTCCTATATAAACATAACTATGATAGTTTAGTTTACATATTTGGGCACAGTAATGGATCAACAATCACTAACACAATAGAACAATTACAATAGGCCAGTATCACTATCCATATGTTTTGAAGCCATTATTAAGCAAAATAAGGATAAAAGTTGAACAGCAGCACTGGAATCCTGCGTAAGTGGACCTGAAATGGGGATGTCTACTCAGTGACTAAGGGGCAGGGACCATTATTGCTTCTTTATGTTGTTTCAAAATAAATTCTGATCTTTTATTCCCCCACATCGTGGCTCCTTAGATTTCATACCACTACATATTTCTCCCCAGTTCTTACTATTTCTATCTCAAAACTCTGTTGCTTTTCTTTGTCAATAGCTATATCCCACTTTCCCCACCCCATAAAGATAAACCGCCTCTGCTACACTAGCGGCTGCCTGCTCAACTTTCAGCTCCATAGTAATTGTCACCACAAGCAACTCATATTTTAACCAATTATATTTAATAAGGAGGCCATATGACTTTAGCTGGTATCTGATTTGGGACCGGCCTACCTGAATAGCAATGTGACCTCTGAATAGTTCTGTGTTCATATTCTGTCCAGATGATGGCATCATTTATTTTGTTGTTGTTCAAAACAAAGGGATCAAACAGAATTAATATTGAAAATCTACCGCAAATGTGTGCCAGGCTGGAGCCATTGAACAAAGGGATAACTCAAATGCTAGGCAAGAGTGATTAGGACGACGGAGATTTCACCACACTACTCAGAACAATATGCAATTTAAAACTTATAAATTACTTATTTCTGGAATATTCTGTTTAATATTTTTGGACCTGAGCTGACTGTAACTAAACCCACGGAAAGTGAAACCATGCCTAAGAGGAGACTTCTGTATGCAATTTAAAGCCTACAAAATCCATTCGATATTTAATAGGTATGATCCTTTTGAAAATGTATTGAGAAAAATTTCATAAAACTTATATCATGTTGCTCTTTAGATTCCCCACCCCTTTTTCTCCTCCCTTCCAACTCCTCACTATAAAAACAATAAGTTTGAGCACTCTAGGTGAAAATGGATACCAGCTAGAACGAATACATCATTGTTTCGCTTGCACATTATACAGACAGTTCCCAAGTTACAATCATCCAACTTATGTACACCTTGCACTTACTAACAGGCGATTACAGTAAGTCCCCAAGTTTAAACATCCACCTGACATACGACTCACACCTATCAAGGGAGATCATTACAGGTAATAGGTGAACACACCTGTTCCAACTTACATACAAATTCAACACAAGAACAAACCCACAGAATCTCTAATTCATCATCCAGGGCATGCCTGGATTAAGTCTAAGTCCCTCTCAGGCAATAGTCTTAAAAGCCAGACTTGTTAAAGCAGAAAAAAAGATTATGAATTTCCGAGGTGGATATAAAGACAAAGCTAGCAAGTTCCATCTTTATAATAAGCCATATTAGGGATTCAGGAACAAAGAATGCGCCTCCCATTACGAAAAGGACAATTGAAAATTTCCTGAGTCAAGAAGAAAAAATAAAAGACAAACTAATAGACAGAGCTGAGAGTGACACATATACACAGACATGTGTCCTGGCTCCTCTGACTGTGGAGCAAACACGGTGGGTGGGAGAAGGAGGGAGCTGTGTTTGGGGGAAATTCACTACACGTTCTGTTAGGGTTGTGGAACAAGCCTTTCTCACCCTCAGGTACATGAAGGAAACTTTCCTTGCTGTAGAAAATTCCTCAGTGTTTCTGCTTCAAATCAAAGTCATCTCTCTCTGTCTCTATCCCTCTTCTGATATTTCCTCCTCTATAAAATCAGAGAGAAGAACTGTTACTTATCACTGGTTCATGATGAGGAATTAAATAAGTGAGTGTCCGAGTCAACCACCGGCTGTGCTGCCTGCTCCGGTCTGCGCACTCACCACCCCTGCGTTTCCTGTTCACGGGTCTGAGTGCTGCGACAGCCTGTTCCAGTCATCTCTGTCCTCGACTCCTGGCCATAGGCCTGTCGCACTAGGTGCCAATGACTGATCTGTCACACCTGGAAACTGACACTGGGGCTGAGATTTGAGCACAGGTAATTTATTTAGGAGGTGATCCCAGGAAAACCAAAAGGAGAGGAGAGAAGTGACGCTGAGGCACGGGAATTGGACCCGAGGTGCGTTAAAAGAGTGAGGTAGCACCAGGGGCTCAATTTCCCTGGGGGTCCCTGGGAGACTATACTTGTAGGGCTTCACTGAAAACTGTTCCTGCAAAGAATGAGGAGCCTGGGGCATATCTACCCATTCCATTCCAGGAGTCACTGGTTAGAACCTTCACTCCTGCACATTCTGGCCACCAGAGAAAGCCAGCCAGCCCAAGATTAGCCGATGCTGGGAGAAGGAAGCTACCAGGATTGTGTGCCTGAGTGTACGTGCACACTCTCAGGCACTGAGGGAGCCAACAGCATCAGGTCATAGGCACACAGTGAGCATTTAAAGCATTTACCAAGCATGTGGCTAAGGCACCAAATGGCTTTAAGCGCTGACTAGTTAGCAACGTGACTTCCCCAACGTGGCTTTGGTCCCTGCTCTGTAAAATGAGTTGGCTGACAAATATGGTCTCTGGAATCTTTCCACCTTTATGTCTTGATGTTTTCACTAACTGTTTTGCTTTAGATCTCCTAAGACCTAATAGCTGGGTTTGTCTATCTTTTTTTGTTTTTCTCAGTGAGCTTCTGATTAGTTTGCTTCTCATGTGAATATTCAATAGAACTTAAAGAGACATGGCTTTATTCGGAAAACCAAGAAAAGCTGCTCTTTTTGTTGTTCTTTTTATTATCAGAAAGCTTTAACACATACTTCTGTAGAAACATGTAAAACTGGAAGAAGAAGAATCCTCCGCATCATGATTTTTCTTTTTGTCTTTAAAGGTCAAGGCAAAGTATATTCATCTATCTGAAAAATAGTAATTGTGTTTCTGAGGCTGGAGCTAGATGTTCACAGGAGAAACATCCCAGTCTAACTTAAATCAACCGCTTTACTCCACCAAATATAATATAATTAATGACGGCATTAATTAACTGCTAGAGATCACCTGCTGCTATCTTACATTCATATAATAAAATGACATCCATTTGTATTTAGCTAAAGTAGAAACCACACAGTTTTTATAGGGCACAGAATACAGTTTTAGTTTGTACCACCTGTCTATGAAAATAATATTGCTAAGAGTACAGGGAAAGGAAGGGTATTGCAGAAGAAATAAATAGAATAATTTCAGACATCTTAGACACACTCCATTTCACCCAAATAATATGTAATTGCTTGGGAAACACCAGTAGCCTATGTTTCATTAGCCTTGTTCTAGTAACTGTATTTAATTAAGTTATATTTCAAAGAGCTTTTTAACATTCATGCTATTTACTCATTCAGAGATAGCTTTTCCCTAATTAAAACATGCGTAATTATTAAAATGTTAGTTTCAGAAAGCAACAATCCCAAAGATTCAAGAAGGCAAAAGACTCTCAACATAGTCCTAATTAAAGCGTAGATTTTTTTTCATCTCTTATTCAAATTTAAGAATAAAGGAAGGGCAAGGAAAGGGAATGCTATAGACTATTTGTCATTTCTTAGGCATATTTTTGTAAGTGAGAGATTTTAATTTCATAATACGTAATTTTTTAGAAATTACATTTTTCTTTAGAATAGTAAGTGAAAACCTTTAGAAATTTCAAAAACTTATAGTGAGACCTGATGTTTCAAAAAATGAGTGAGACCTTGTCTCTACAAAAAATAGAAAAATTAGTGAGGTGTGGTGGTGCACCACTACTTAGGAGGCTGAGGTGGGGAGATCACCAGAGCCCAAGAGCTTGAGGGTGCCGTGAGTCACAGTGATGCCAAGGCACTCCAGCTCAGGCAAGAGAGAAGACTCTGTCTCAAAAAACAAAAAGATTATTGCCAATGTTGTACCAAGGAAAGGTGAAATGATGCAATACAAGTGCACTGAGTGACAAACTAAAGATCTACTTTATCTTCTTTAGTTCAGTCCTTAGCCTGGATCAGCAAACGAATTAATATGTTGTGTTATTTATTGAGTAGGCAAAGAACTCCAAAATCAGAGCATTGCAATGATAATGTAATATCACAATTGATCTGAAAAAACTCTAAATTTTAAGGTAATATATAACACTAATATTATATTATTATCTAGTATTTGAATCACTTTAAGATGTTTTATATGATTGTATACAAGGCCTTTGAGTATTCAGAAAATATTTGTTTCAGTGATATAATTATGCAAATAGAATAGGATAAAAGAAGGTCATGAAATGTCAAACAATTTCCTAATATTAAAGAAAACATTTATCCTAGCTAAGTATAAATGATGAAACTCATGTTTTTTAAGAAATTGAAGAGAAAGGAAGATGGGACTGGTCTACATGAAGTTATTTCAATCATAACAGGCTGGTGTCACTTCAGTGGAGAGCAAAAATATTGCAGGGAAGATGAGCCAATTATAGAGTTGTCTACATTTTAAACTATGATTCCAGATGTGTCGTTGAACAAAGGAACACATCAACATACTCATCTTTTGATCATATTAGCTTCTTGCTAGCACATAAGAAACTCATATAGAAAATATTTTACATTTAAAAAAAAAAAACAAGCAATTTCAAAGTTAATTTCCAGGTGAGAAGAATGAAGAGAATATATTAGCACCTAATTAACCTTTACAGACACAGTCCCTCTCTACCAAATTAGAAGGTGTTTTTTTTTTTTCCTATGTTGTATATTCTTATCCATTTTCTTGGTTTATTTAGTAAAAATATAACAGATCTAGAAACATCTAAGAGGAATGCGTGACCTGAAAGCAGAACAAGTGAAATTGTTATGTAAATTTTATATGCAAAAGGTAAAATTATCGAGCTATCCATTAACAGACACAAGATAAACCTAAAAATGTTTAATCCAAGCTGACAAACATTAATATAATGTCTTTTGCATTCACCATCAATCACCTGATACAAAAGTAGTTATGTAATTAGCTTAGTATTGCTTACAAGTTGCTTAGGGATTCCTCAAAAACAATACTTATATCTTAATAAAAATAGAAAGTTGAGGAAAACTCAGGCTAAGAATTTTCTTGTAAAACTTTTACAAAATGTATTTATAATATACCTTTGTCAGATGAAACACAGGACACTCAATTAATTTTGTATTTCAGATGATAAATTATTTTTAGTAAAAGTATATCCCAAACTGAAGATATTATTATTTATTTGAAATTCAAATGGAACGAGGCATCCTATATTTTTATGTACTAAGTCTGGTAACTCTCATTTATAAGGTGCCATTGTATCACTTCTATAGATTTTATAATATTCCTGACAGTTTTTTAAATTGAATGTTGTTGAGGGAACTTTGGTGGGGAGAGGAGAATTACCAAGCACTGGCTTTGAAATTAAACCCAGAACAACAATCTCAGGGGCATGAGATCATCTTAAAATTACAAACTGCCCCAACCCTTAGAAAAGGTTATACCCAGAAAGGCCAAAGGGTATTTCTGTTTTGCAATGTGGAACTAAATTTTGAGTTGAATGAACTGTATACTTCATTGGTAACTCTACTTCCAATTTTCAATATAGAGGAATTACCAGGCATTATTCATTTAATTTAATTCTCATTTGAAATACATTAAAGCAATACAAAATGGTTGTATTGACAATTTAACAACAGTTTATTAATTTTGCAGTGATTTGAGAAAATTCATAAGAGGGAAAAATGGTTTTAATTATCTGATCCTCCTGATCACCTAGGGTGATTTCCTGACGTGACCGGCCAGGAACTTACAATGATGTGATCCTTTTAAACTTTCACACTAAATCAAATAAAACATCTTTCCTACACAGATGCCATTTGTAATATCAAGGGTACATGAAAAGGCTACAAATAATGTTTTTAGGTGACTCGTAAGAAATGTTCTTCCTTTTTGAAGTTATGTTGCCACCAATTATTTTGTTGAGAATGACTAGGAGCCTACCTTTCTTAGGAATTAATGAAAAAATTCAAAACTGAGATAAATCTGCAAACTAAAGGCAAACTAGTCATTTTCATAAACAAAACAAAATAAGCCTGAAAGGACTTTATGATAAACTACGAACAATTAATAAAAGAAATACATAATTTGTGTTTTAGTTCTTATTTCCAATAAATTAGTTTTATTTGTCATTACACACTCAAACTCTAATTACTATAACTAGAAGGCAATTGTTCAGTGTCACAATTTAAAGTTGCTCATGGAACCATTTTTCTCCAGTTTTTCCTTAACTCTAGGATCAAGAGTAAAATCTAGAAGTGACAAATTATATAAAAAGGTATAATAGACCATAAGACTTCAACATGTATAATATAAATTCATTTGTGACATACATTGTTTACAAATCCCAGCTTTTAACTACAGCTTTCACTGTGTTTGTGGGACATACCTCTTGATGTTTAATTCATCTATCATTGATTTATAACTGGATTGTGTGGAGGAATATCAAGAAACTTACACTTGAAAAACTGCAACAGAAATTTTTCTAAATTCCTCTCTTCATTCATAGACCACAAGTAAGCATTACTATTCTAAGATACCTACTTCTACTGTTAGAGAAAACTACAAAATCACCAGTTGAATGGGACAATTACATATTTCAGTAATAAAAATTTTAAAAGGAAACACTTGGAGGAAAATGATAACTTGCTATGGAGCCTGTAATCCTGCGATTAAGCACTAAATTTAGTCATAAGCTTCTTGACAGACTAGGAAAAAAAGGAAATCATGATAAGTAGCATCATTTTCTGTGTTGGATGTAAAAGACAAATGAGAATTTGCCACAAACAATTAGCTTCTTCGTATAACCAAAGCCGGTGGGACAGTGAAAAACATAAAGGACATAAAATCAAATGTTTTCTCAATAAATACAAAAAGATTATTTCAATAGTGTCTATTTGTCTCTTTGCTCCCCCACACCTATACCTACATACCTAATAAGTATTATATATTAATATATGGCAGTAGGTAATGGTCTAATATCACTTTTTTTTTAATTTTTAAAGTATTTACTAGTGCAAAATTTTAAATTAAATGCTTCAAGAAATATCTGAGTTTGGTATACATACAGACAACCAGCATGTATTTTCTTTACAGTATAGGAAAAAATAATATAGTATGTATACTCACATTAATATTGATCAAAATGTGCTGAAATTGAAGAGATATAAAATGTGATTTAATAAATAAACAATTGGTGATCTTTTTAAGAGTCATTTTGGCTCGGCGCCCATAGAACAGTGGTTACAGTGCCAGCCACATACACCAAGACTGGCGGGTTCGAACCCAGCCTGGGCCAGCAAAACAACAATCACAACTGCAACAACAAAAAAAATAGCTGGGCATTGTGACAGGCGCCTATAGTCCCAGCTACTTGGGAGGCTGAGGCAAGAGAATCTCTTGAGTTCAAAAGCTGGAGGCTGCTGTGAACAACCACAGCACTCTCCTAAGGGCGACAAAGTAAAACTCTGTCTCAAAAAAAAAAATATCATCTGTATTAAAATGAGATATAAACAATAATAATGACAATAATGTGGTATTCATTTACTACTTAGCATGAAAAAAATCAATATTATCTCATGCAGTATCACCAAAAAGATTAAAATGATGTGTGTTATTATAATTTATAAATGAGGAAACTGAAGTTGGGAATGATAAGCCAATTTCTCATAGTTAGTAAGCACCAACAAAGAAATCTAAACCCAGATCTATCTAACACCAGGGAAATAACTTCCTCTCAGGGGTGTCCAACCTGTGGATTATTTGAGGCTTGTTAAGCAAATTATTTGGGGTTTGGATATTGCAAAAAGTATGCGCAGACCTTTCTTCTGCTCATTGGCTTTTGTTATTGTTTGTGTATTTAATACATGACTCAAGACAACTCTTTCCTTCCAATGTGTGGCAAAAAAGCAAAACGTCAACCATCCCCGCGGGAGCAAAGCAACATCCTTTTTCACTTACAAATAATAAATATAGTATATTAACATTACTATACTTTGTATTTTTTAAATTGTGTATAACTAAATATGTTGATAAAGAAAGCAAGCACCCTTAGCATAAGATCATTAAATCCTAAATCTTTCAACTTCTATATAAAAATGATCCCTCCTGATAAGCTACCCAGGTGGTATTTTTTGCTATTAACAAATGAAAATTGGTTCATCAAAGCCAGAATTTCCTCAGAGATGCCTGATTATTGCCAGCCAAACCAAGTATAATGCTGATGATATAAAGAAAGAAAAAAATGACGAAGGGTGAATGGGCACAGAAAGTAAGGTTCCACCAGCATGAAGGAAGGGTGTGACAAACTACTGTCTTAATTCCTGTATATTTCAAAAGTAAGAAGCTGAAACAGTTAAATGTGGGGACAGATGCTGTAAAGTACATCAGTAAAATACTACTATGTTTACATGGAAATATGTTAAACATGATGTATCTGTTTTGACACTGTAAAGATTCATATATTAGTATCATTCCTTATTTACTTATATGGAATTCTTATAACACTCAATTTACTAAAAATTAAAAAATGAGTTAGAGCTACAAGGGAAGTTTTGTACCATTGAGTTTGTGGTGCTCATATGTAAGAACTAACAATAGTAATTGCACACCATATGTAATTACCCAATACCTCATGGCATAATTTTTAAAAAGTTATCTTAAAGAAAATAAGCTGGTCCATTATGCCATCAACTTAATTTTCTACATTTTTGCTTTAATTCGGAAAACATTGCTTTTTTTAATAATTTTATTAAATCATAATTGTGTACATTGGTGCAATCATAGGGCAGAATGTGCTTCATATACAATCAGAAACATTTTGATCGTACTGTGAGAGGAAAACATTGCTTTTAAATTCAGTTACAATCTCCACCAATAATGCCAATTTAATTACTTGTTTTGTTGACTTTCCCTTAGTCATCCCAGTCGGAAGCCCTTTGTAACCAAACTGCCTGGCCACAAATAAAGCTCCAGGGGAGCATGGAAGCAGTTAAAGTTAAACTAGTGCTAAAGATCGGTCCTTTTCAGGGGAGAAAGTAAATCAATCTTCGAGCAATTCAGAAATCAGTTCCTGTTGATTTTCTGTTTAATCAACTTTCACTCTACATTCCTAAGAAACATATCACTAGCTTACTTTTCTTTTAAAAAAAAGGAAATTATGTATGTTCCTCAGTTTAACATATCTTTCAAAAGTATATGAATGAGAAAGAACTACAATTTTTAATCTAATAGTAAATAAACGTTCATTTTTCTCAGAAAAAATTAATACGCATCATATCAAGTAATAAACTGTTAGTCACAGGAAAGTTTTTCTTAATCTTCTTTTTGAAGTAGGATAGATAAAGTAATGGAAATGGAAAGCTGAGTAGATTTCGCTTTTTCATGAGTTAAATGTGGTTGGACTGTTTGTCAAAGGCTCTGTTTATAAATGCATTATTAATCTGTCACAAAAATTGCTTCAATGTTATAATTTCCACATTGCCAAATAGACTAGCATTAACATAATTAAGTAGACTTCCTATCAAACCACACAATAGATATGTGGTTTTTTGTATTTCATATCCTTTGAGATCAAAATATTTTGACGAATTTAATTTGCTCAACCAGTAGCCTTGAATTTTACATTTTCAGAAGAACTTTAAAGCTATTGAAGATAGCTCCTTGGCACTCACAGACACAGCTATGAATTATTGTACAATTGTCGGTTTTCATTCTACATTCACAAAGCTTTCAACATGGTCAAAACAGTGCTTTTGTAGCTAGACCTTGGCTTTTCTTGGCACTGCTGTTTTTACTGTGAATCATGGAGCATTGCTCAAGACAATTTCTAATCATCAGTGAAACATCCTTGACATTTTGAGATACTGAGCAAAGAAACAATCATAAGTAAGCCACACAAAGCCCTGACACCAAAGACCCCTGACAGTCTAAACTTCTACAACGTTCCTTTCATGCTTATTCTGTATACATTCTGATACGAAAACAAGTATTGGATGAAAACAAAAGATAATGTGATTTTACTCATTTGTGGATTATAATTATCCATGTCTTTCACCATTGTCCCTTGCCACCACAAATGTAGCCTATGAGATTAAGAAATTTGGGGAATTCAAATCTAGCTTATTACATTAATAAAATAATCTCATGAATCAGAACTTCAGAGGAAATCCTATAAAAATGGAAACTTCTGGGAAGCCTCAGGATTAAATTCTACGATACTAAAATAACGGAACACTGTTATTCTCTGCCATGTCCTTTCATTTTCCTGCTAGCCAAAGAAACAGGCTGCAGTCATCTGGGGCATATGATTTAGTCATTTTCACTCACCAAAAGATTATGAAAAAAGAATTTACCAGAACCACCAAACATGTACTTTTAACTTATTACTTATTATTTAGATTATCTCACATTCTATAATCTATCCCTCCTGAGTATAACCAATGCTCTTTATTTAAAATCCAAAAACCCTTTGGACATAAATACCTCAGATTTTCAAATAGAAGTGTGAAAGTGTAATATTAGACCACCAAATGTGAACAGTAAAATTGATTAGACTTACCAATTGTGAACAGTAAGGTAAAGGAATTCTTTTCCTTACTTGTGTCATGACTCAAAAAATCATTTTAGGCTTTATATTAGACAACATAATATTACACCATGCCTTCCCCTTCCTTCATGAAAGTATATGATAACAGGGTAGGCACAGTGGCTCACACCTGTAATCCTAGCACTCTTGGAGGCCAAGGCAGGAGGATCACTTGAGGCCAGGAGTTCAAGACATTCCTGAGCAAGAGAGCAAGACTCCATCTCTACAAAACATGGAAAAATTAGCCAGACATGGTGTCACACACCTATAGTCCCTACTACTTGGGAGGCTGAAGCAGGAGGATCTCTGGAGCCCAAGAGTTGTGTTGGGCTATGATCATGTGACTGCATTCTAGTCCAGGCAACAGAGGAGTACTACTGTCTTTTTCTTTAAAAAGTACATGACAAAACAAAATCCAATCAATTAAATAATTGGGTCTTGTTTTATCTGTTTGTTTTGAGACAGAGTCTCACTATGCCTCCCTTGGTAGAGTGCTATGGCGTCACAGCTCACAGCAACCTCAAACTCTTGGGCTTAAGCGATTCTCTTGCCTCAGCCTCCGGAGTAGCTGGGACTACAGGCGCCCGCCACAATGCCTGGCTATTTTTTTGTTGTAGTTGTCATTGTTTTTTAGCTGGCCCGGGCCGGGTTCGAACCCGCTAGCCTCGGTGCATGTGGCTGGTCTATTGGTGCTGAGCCAAATAATAATTGTTTTAAAAAACAGGAATTAAGTGTGTACACCTGTAATCCCAGAACTTTAGGAGGCTAAGGCAGGAGAATCCCTTCACAGCAGGAGTTCAAGATAAGCCTAGGCAACATAGGAAAGATCCCTATCTCTACAATAAAAATGAAATGAACAGAAATAAAAAATAAAAGTACTGGTGATAGAATTTAATTTATCCAAATATAGAACCAGGATTAAACACTGTGTAAACAATGGTTATAAACATAAGACAATCTTAACTATGTAAAAGTATTTAATAAGTTTTGGGAGATGTAAGAAATGTGAAAGGAAATGCAAATAAACTGATTTTTTGAAAATAGCATGCACTGATTACAAATTTGTACATTTTCTTCATTATATAATTATGCATCTCTTTTTGTATAGCTCATGAAAAAATATACGACAAATAAACAGGTAAACTGAACATGATGAGGGTTACTAAATATAAGGAGGAAATATATCTATTTGGAGAATTTGGAGAGATTTTAAGTTGTTACTATGCTTTATCTATGTCACTGGAATTTCCAAATTAATAATTTTGTAATATTTTCACAAAAATTTATGGTATTGTTGTTTCAAAATGAAATGTTTGAGCAGAGCAGATTAAGTTTGTTACTGCTTTTTGGTATTACCTAAAACCACAGAGATTCTTTTTGAGCCTTAGAATGATCATAATTTTCTTTTCTATAGTAAATTTGTTTGCCACTTGATTCTGTGTTTCTGGACCTTAATGCATGAATGGGGGAATCACACCTATGGGGCATCATGCAAGGGTACGTGTCGGATCTATTAGTACAGAGTATAAATGTCTTAACACAATAACTAAGTAAATGAGATGAGGTATATATTAACCAGTGTGATGTAAACCTTCCTAAGTCTATATGAAATCAGCACATTGTACCCCATGATCTATGTGTTTATGATTTAGTAAAAATTTTAAAAAATAGATGCATCATTTTTATTGTCAC
>CAUYRH010096380.1:0-77628 GCA_963574655.1 Perodicticus potto
AGGTGAAACCTACTAAATGCAGAATACAAATGTTTTCATACAATATACGAGAAAATCCCATGAAGGTTATGTCAAACAGTTGGATGAAAATATTTCAGATTATATATGAAGCCAGCACATTATACCCCATGATTGCACTAATGTACACAGCTATGATTTAATAAAAATAAATAAATAAAATAACTTTGAATGTATCACTTTTAGAAACAAGCCCTAAAACAATCTTTGAATGCACTCTTGACATTGTGTCAGTATCAGCATTTAACATAAAGGTCAGATTCTTATGCTATATATCAATATATTCATATGTAAACATGCCCTCAAGAATATCCAGATGACTTCTTACAATTTCATTTAAATTAACAGAATTTAAATCATCTCAAAAGATGATATTAGGATCCATTGCCAAACTATGTACTGGAAATTTATAAATTTTTAAAAAATGGTGCTTGAAGCATTTTGAGTTAGAAAAGTACGATTGCTTCTGAGTGACATTTGGTTTAAAAACAATGCGTGTTTATTATAAAAAGAGGAAGAGCATACTTTAAAGGTCTTTGCAAAAATGAGACGTATTTCAAATTAGAATATTCCAATTAAAAATAACCTTGTTGTTCATAGCACTTAACCACAATATTACAATTGAAAAAGTAAATACAATTTGTATATAGTAACAAAAATGTTCATTGTTGTAATAGAAGCACAACTTATCACTGTAATTGCTTTGATTGAGTTAATGATGTTAATCATTTGTTTACTGCTCAATGTTAACATCTAGATGGTGTTCTGGTAGAAATTTTTGAACTGCAGGTTTTATTCATCAGATCTTCCCCATGCATAACTTAGACAAATTACTAACTTAGTACATAACCTGGCTTCAACATAAATTTTTTAAAGACCATTAGTGTTACTCCTCAGTATACTATTCTTGGAGAGCACTTTATACCTTGGACAGTTCCTAGTAAGTACACTAAAATGCTTTGGAAGAAAGGGAAACACACACCACACACTTTTATCTTTGCTCTTGATGCTTTTTTTTAATGTGTAGTTTATTGAAAATATTGCCTATAACAGAAAAGCTCAGGTAATGTAGAAGCTCAGTTAAAAGGTGTGTCTTAATGCACATCAATTAAATGCCACATCTCAGGCTTGACTTGTTGGTATCAGAACAGATGTTTATACATTTTCTAACCTCATAGCTCCAATGAAATGAAAATAAATGGAGATTGCATTAAACGTCCGTCTATTTCTGTGTATACCAGCTGCAAAGGTCACACCCTCGCAGTGCTCTCCAATCTATGATCTATATCAGTTTCAAATTTGAGTGTATTTCCAAAATGACATCAGGAGTCCCGGGGGCTAAATTGTGGTAGGGGCCAGATCCTCTCCAGGAAGGGGCTGGTCCTCCAGTTCTGCAGTTGAGCTTTGTTGTTTCATCTCAGTTAGAGATGCTGGAAATGAGAAAGACTTGATGAATTCTTCTAGAAAGATAGAGATAGCTCCCAGGAGGAAGGAGTCAGTTTCAGACGGGTAACTGGAAGAACAGGAAAGGGAAAAGCCAACAGGGGCTGAGTTGGGATATGCTGACTGAGGAGTGAGGTAAGAGATCAAGAGGAAGTTCTGTGCTGGCTGAGATGTGGGGAGTCTTTTCTTCTGGGTGTTATGCTTGAGTTCTTGCCTGGTATCAATTTCAGTGATGTCAGTCACTAGATAATTTGCCACACTCCAAGCACACAACTGGTATTTCTTTAGAAACTGATGTGCCGCTGAGTGCAGAGACACGAGGTGGCCCAATGTTACTCAACTCACACTGACACTAGCAATTATGGCCTCCTATTTTAAGAAATTCAGTTGCTGGAGAGAAGACAGATATGTACTAACAACAGTCTAATGAGAGAAATATTCACAAATGCCAGAAGTTGTGTGCTAAAACCAGAGGACATATCCGGGTTCTGTGGTGGGCACCTGTAGTCCCGGCTACTTAGGCTGGGGCAAGAGAATCGTGTAAACCCAAGAGTTGGAGGTTGCTGTGAGCTGTGACACCATGGCACTCTCCCAAGGGCAAAAAGTGAGACTCTGTCTCAAAATAAAATAAAAATAAAAATAAATAAAACCAGAGGACAGTGATTATTCTGATGTGACCAAAGCTTAGGTTTTATGGGGACTGAAGATGGAGGTGGCTTTGCAAGGTGCCGTTGGGTCAGATGGATGTGTCTTTAAATACCAGGCAAAAGGACTTCAACTTGGGTGAAATGGGCACTTATTTATAACAAGTGTAAGAAGGGAATGAAAGGAAGAATGGCTCCTTATTTCTGAAATTCATCTGCAATGTGAAATTGAATACCTGTAGCCAGCAACAGTGTGATTACAGACAGATTAGAGCTGGTGAGAAACTGTATTTATTGATGCACATACACCTGGTGGGGTACTAAGCCCCCCACATCCAGGACAACGCTGACAGTGACCTGAGCAGAATCCAGTCTGCAGATTCACACGCAGAAACCGTGAGCTGGAGGGTCAGGGCTGGGGTAGAAGCTCCGTCTGGCCAGGTCAGAGTCCTCTTTCACTACTATTACATGGTTCCCTGGGAGCTTTGATTGAGTAGAGTAAGTCCTTCCTTTAAAAAGAGAAGGAAAGAGGAGAGGGCTTCCACAACATGTCTTAATGTTAAAGGATCAGTAGGGGACTTCCACTTTCAGAAAAATGGAATAGACATGCTTTTCTCTAGTCCTCCCATTAAAACCTGGACCTTGTATATAAAATAAACATAGGAAGACTCTAAAAGATGGACAGAAGGATGCAGACCAGCTGGGGACCTGGAGACCGAGGGAATAGTGCAATGGCGAGTTCCCGAGTTTTCTTTCTCTTCATGTATCCGGATGGGTTGTTGCAGGAGCCCAAACCTGGAAACGCCAATGGGGAAAGGTAAAAATAGTCCCAAGAAAAGCCTTGTTTATCCTCTAGCTAAAGGACCAGGACAGGGGCAGCCTGGCAAGCCTGAAACCTTTGAGGTAGTAATTTTCAACTGGCGTGTGCCATGGCACACCGGTGTGCGGTGAGAGGATCTTAGGTGTGCTGTGAAAATTTTTAAAGATCGTTCATTAAATTACTTTTTAAGGAATTTCAAAGCACAATAAGTATATTCTTTTTTTAAAGTCTCTCTTTTATATTTGATCAACATAATCTAAATGAGCCATGGAAGTTTAAATATAGGTTCAAGTGTGCCGTGAGCTAGAAAAGGTTGACACATGCCGCTCTAAGACGATAACTGCACTACTTGGGCCAGGAAACACTGTGGCCCATTCGCCAGTGATGCTTGAGTGTGGACCCTTCCTAACAAGGCAGTGTTGGAAAAGGCCAACTGGGGAGACGGCTTGCGCCCTAATCTGCTGTAACGAGCTATCCATCCCCATCTCTACTGGGGAGCAGTCACAGGTGAGCAGAGTCAGGACTTCTCCATAGCCTGACATTGACAGCCTAATTTCCCCTACCCACCATGGTGTCAGTGGAGACCACAGGGAGAAGAAGCATCCTTCTCCCACCCAGGGTGGTGTCACCCAGTGCCCCCTGAAGAGCCTGGACCTTCATCCCCACTTGGCAACGACAAGGCAGCACTTGTTCCCCTGCAGTGTCGGGAAGGCCTTCTAAAACAGAAGATTTGATACCCCCCAAATGTCCAGCTTTCAACCAAAAATCACACCAAGAACCAGGAAATTTTCAACTGGAATAAGAAAAGACGATAACAAAAGCCAACATCAGGATGACAGCCGAGGTGAGACGCTCTCACAAGAATTGTGCAGCAGCCATCGTAAAAATACTTCAACAAGGGCAGTGCCTGTGGCTCAAAGGAGTAGGGTGCTGGCCCCTTATGCTGGAGGTGGCAGGTTCAAAAAACCGCAAAACCGCAAAAAAAAAAAAACCTCAGCAAGCCATTTGGAACATGCTTGGAAAAAGTGAACAAAACAGAAAGTTTTATTAAAGAAATAGAAGATAAAAGACAAACCAAATGGAGGTTTTAGAATTAAAAATTACATAACCATGATCAATGGAATAATGAGTGTTATACTTTATGTCAGAATAGCCCTTTTAAAAATTAAAAACTCATGAGCATTTCATTTGTGCTCATCTCTATAAGGCCTTGCATGGATTATTTAATTTATTTTCACAAAAACTCTTAGAAGGAACACGTTGTGATTGCTGTTTAATACATGAGAGTTGAGTAACTCACTCAAGGTTATGGAGCTGGTAGCTTTGAGCCAGCTTTGTCTTATTAAGACCGTGCTTTTCACCACTGAACCAGACGGATTCCAGAGCTTTGGATAAGTAGTAAACGGTCTTCCAGCTTCCTCCTGGGCCATTTTCAGGAACCTGTAATATCTACGATGATTTCACAGGCTGGATTACCCCAGAGAAATGTATTTTTAGAATCAAAAGTCTTTTGCCAACTCTTTGAACTCTTCAAGTTCTCTGTATATGTAGATTTCTTTTACCTTCACTTTTGAAACTTTAAAAAAATTATCCTTTTTTTCTCACTCTGTATACATTTTCTAGTAGTAAAATGACCAGTGACAGTCTCAGCTGTTTTACGGACAAATATTAGTCAGAATCAGAAAAGAGTATTTTGGGTAAAACTCATTTTAAAGCCCCTGAAATGTGAAGGACGTTTAGACACCGAGACCCGAGCATCTTAAATGTATGTACCAGTTGGTGTTTGCCCGCCTCCATGTTTGAGATCAACACACAAAAAATTGTGTTATAGCCTTAGTAAGTGTTAAACACCCGGGATGTCTTCTCCTTCCTAGTCTGGATTCCAACATGGATCAGCTGGAGTTGCTTTTAATCCTCAGAAGTAACATCAACAACAATTACAGTCAGATGCTAGTGTTTGAAAGGTTTTCTATAAAGTACTATAGCTGTTTTAGAATTTCAATAATATGCATTTTGGTATTTATTATGTCTATCAGTGCCATTTGGCTAAGAAATCAATATTTTCTTAAGAATGAAAGATGTTCAGTTAACATCCTTATGTCGTGCAGGATTAGACTACCCACATATTAAAGACAATACAATTCTGAAAAGGAAGGGGTTATTTTTATGCAGGGAATTGGCAGTGATGGGAACAGCCTGGGGGTTGCTGGTTTTCTCAAGTGGCAGGTGTGATATGTCCCCCTCACCAAGTCCTCAGCAGGACCCACTGCCCTTGGGTTGGGTTCTTGTTGTCATCAGGACTCCAGGCCATGTGGCAAGGCAGGTAGCACTTTTCCCCATTTTTCTTGTCTCCACCGACACATTTCTCTGCCAAGAGTCAGTGCTCCCTCTTGTTACCTGGCGGAGACTACCATGCCATGCTCTTCCCCGCTCTTTGATTCTGGGGGGCACACCCCGGAGCCCTTCTCTCCTGGGAGTGCTTCCAAATAAGGACGCCTCCTACCCACCCAAACACAGCAACTTTAGACTCCGACATCCCAGCTAAGATAGGACTCCAGGGTTTTCTTATCTACCTCTTGCAAGGAAAAGACTATAGTTGGTTAGTAAAACAATGGAGATAAAAATGTGGAACAGAGTCAGTGTCACAGAGGGACAGAATAGTCGCCCTTAGAGAAGTCAGTGAAGTCTGACTGTAAGTCTAGCTCATGGGCTATATACAGGCACATTCCTGCAGCCGAGCTCTTCCTGGGAGCTACTTGCCCATTCCAAGTGACTTCACTTTTCAAGATCACAAGAAAGGTTGTCAACCACTTGACACTCTTCCTGAAATATTGCTGACTGCTGGGTTATTTATGTTTTGAAGTACGGCACTCATGAGGCTGTTTCATCATTGCCATTTTGCTTAAATTTGTAATGCGTTCCAGCCCTTTTCATGTCATGTCACAGAGAGAAAATGATAATCAGCATTTGGGAACATTTGGGAACAAAAGGGGATTTAGAGCCTGGAGGTTGCTGGAGACTAGGCCTGGCCACTGGAAGGTGTAGCTGCATATGGGCAGGAAGGTGTCTTTTAAGCAAATTGGGACAATTTGACTATATCCTCACGGTGCCAACTGCCCACCTCCAGGATTTGTGCGAGGATGGCCCATTATTTTAACAGAACAAGGGAATCAGAGAGAAGTAAGAACAGTATCTGCAGCTTGGTTATGAGAAAATGAAACATCGTTATAAAAGCAGATACGAGTTGGATGAACAGAACCCGGTGTGGAAAGGGTCTGGTCATCAGTAGTTGTCATCTAGATTCCTAGAAATGGGGCCAGATGGGAAGAATCCAAGAGGGAGATAGATCCCAGCTAGCTGGCACCGTAACAGAAGTCAGGGCAAGACGCTCACAGAGAACTGGCCGGGTGGCCCCTGGGAAGTGAATGCTCCCTTCCTAGGATGGCAAGACAAAGTGGGAATGCAGCGTTGCTGTCTAGTAGGGCACCCGGAGTGTCGTCACAAGAACAGACAAGGCGTGAAGGAGCCAGGCCAGGCAGATGCCCCGTTAGAGGAATCAGGCTGTCTAGGACTCACTAGCCGGGCACAGGTGCAGAGATCAGAACTGGGCACTGCCTCAGGCCTGCACCACGACTTTACCAAGATGGGTCCTGAGAATGTGGGGAAACTGCACCAAGCAGTCAGGTGTCCCCAGCATTGGGAGGAAAGAAGGAGGACCCAGAGGCTGAGACAGTTTCTGGATTGACACAAAATTCAGGGTTCAGAACCACCTGCTTGATGGTGCAGCTGCCCAGACTCCAAAGGCAGAGCAGCATTCAGGAAGCCTCCTCTTAAAAGGAATGCATTTACCATCAGATATTAAAAATGATACATAGGCCAGGCACAGTGGCTCACGCCTATAATCCCAGCACTCTGGGAGGCCGAGGTGGGTGGATTGCTTGAGCTCACGGGTTCGAGACCAGCCTGAGCAAGAGTGAGACCTTGTCTCTAAAAATAGCCGGACATTCTGGTTGGCGTGTGTAGTCCCAGGTACTTGAGAGGCTGAGGCAAGAGAATCACTTGAGCCCAAGAGTTTGAGGTTACTGTGAGCCATGACTCCATGGCATTCTCCCAAGGGCAACAAAGTAAGACTCTGTCTCAAAAAAAAAAAAAAAATTATTCTTAAATACCTGAAAATAGGGCCAAGCATGGTGGCTCGTGCCTGTAATCCCAACACTTCGGGAGGCTGAAGCAGGAGGATTGATTGAGGCCAGAAGTTGTAATGAGGCCACTGCACTCTAGTCTAGGTAACAGAGTGAAATTCTGTCTTTAAAAAAAGTATGTGTATATGTATATGTGTGTGTGTGTATAAACAAAACTAGTTTTTTTGTTGCTTTTTTTTAGAGAAAAATCTCACTTTGTCAGCCTGGGTAGAGTGCTGTGGCATCATAGTTCACAGCAATCTCCAGCTCTTGGGCTTAGGCGATTCTCTTGCCTCAGCCTCCTGAGTAGCTGGGACCACCGGTGCCCACCACAAAGCCCAGCTATTTTTTTGTTTCAGTTTGGCCGGGGCTGGGTTGAAACCCACCACCCTTGGTATACGGGGCCGGCACCCTACTCACTGAGCCACAGGTGTCAGCCAACAAAAGTAATATTTTTAATTATAATTATTTTATGTTTCATTCCATTATGAGGTAAGAAGACTACTTGCATCTGTCGAAAAAAGTATCTTTTAAGGCTGGGCACAGTGGCTCTCATGCCTATAATCAAGCAGTCTGGGTGTTTGAGAAGGAAAGATTACTAGAGCTCAGGAGTTTAAAATTGGCTTGAGCAAGAGTTGGACCCCATAAGTACAAAAAATAGAGAAATTAGCCAGGTGCCTGTAGTCTCAGCTTCATAGAAAGTTGAGGCAGGAGGACCCCTTGAACCCAGGAATTTGAAGTTGCAGTGAGCTATGATGACACCACTAACACAGGCGACAGAGTGAGGCTCTCTAAAAATAAATAAAACACTATTTTAAAAGTCTGTCTGCAACTGTTGAGTAGCTTTTGCTTATTAACATGGCCCCTATTCATCTGCTTTGGGGATGAGGCTGTGGCTGACGTCTTTTGTAAGTTATTTGGTTGAACCATATGAAATTCCTGATATTCAACTGTCTTTGACATCTAAAAACTGTAATTTCATGTGGGTCAACCTAATATTTGCTGCTGTCTCTTCCTTCTTTTCATGAAAATGAGAGAGTCCTCTGTGAATTAAGGAGGAAGGAGAAAACAGTCTGCCCTCCATCAAAAAAAAAAAAAACTCCACGCCTCCAGCAGAGACGCTGCTTCTCTATGCTCGCCTCTCAGCCTGCAGTTTTTAAGTTTGCTTATCTCCATCCTCAATGAACTGAAATTTGAATATATGACTTCCCTATCATTCAGAAACTGACACTTTACCTCAACCACAGAGCTTTAAGTCATAGAAATTTCAGCGTATGGCAGAAATTTTATAAAAAGACTATGTCTTTCTGGACTGTATTTCCCACATTATACTAAATCCAAAGCTTCAAGAGTAAGTTTAAAATGCTTTTATCGTCCCTAGGATGTTCTGCTTCCATATTTTTCTCCTATGCAAATAGATTTTTACGAATATGATACATCTCTTACACACATACATGTACATGCCCACACACATGCACACAATATGCATGAGTAAAGTCTGAGTTTGCAAGAAGGCGAGCTAAAGTTTGGGATGTCATCTCTCCAGCATAACTATTTATTTCTCTGCAAGAATGCAAGTGAGCCTGCAGGTTGCAATACAGAAACCAGCTCGCAGCAGACTGGCAGAACGCAGGTTCAGAGGTGCCAATGGTGAGGACAATTATATCTGAAATCTGCCTCATCCACACTTCTTTTGTACTTTCTTTTCTCTCTCATCATCTTCTTTCCAATTATTCACCAGCATCTCCTACAAAGTATGTTGTTGTATTCTTTTGAACTTGACGCTTGACTCTCCTCAGTGTAACTGGGAACTCTGTCCTCACATGCTCTGCCTCACAGGGTTCCATCAGGGTGCAGGGGTCCCATTTGGCTTTGCTCTCCTTTGACCAGACAGACAAGAGGAGCTAGAATGAAATTAGGAAACAGATGAGCGATTCAGTGACTAGAGGGACTGAATTTATGAATAAAGATTGAGAGAGACAAAAATTTCTCTCAACATCAGCAAGTGCTGAGCGGGAAGCTGTCTGCAAACGCTGGGCAGGTAAGCCGTCAGCAGAGCGCATTAGTGCCGCACACGTGAGCCTCGCAGTGATGGTGATATGAAATTAACAAAACCTTCCAACTTTATCTGCAGAAAATTCTTTCTAAAGTCTCCTTTAGCCTTGTGTGGTGAGGCCTACCCAGCGGCTCTTGCACTCTTGCTGTTGAAAACGGCTTCATCCCAGACCCGAGCAGTGTTCGCTAAGATACTCACAAGCTTTGCTTTCCACCTAACGCGTACTCCCAATGTGAGATTTTTTTAATGATCATTATGTTCATAAATGATGAAGAAACGAAAGCATACTATTCTCTGATACTAGTGAATGTGTTTAGTTATCAATAGTGTTTTGTGACATAAGGAGTCAAACCAACCATAAATATTGAAGGATACAGGCTCTGAAGCAAGTGTTAGAGGACGTTTTCTTTTCTCCATGGGAAACACATCTGTATGCTATCCTTAGTTTTTTAAGTTTGCAAAATTGTAAAGAACCTATGTCCTGATGAATCTACCTGTAATACTTGTTGACCAGTACCTATGGTTCTATCTAGAACCTGAGATTTTCTCCAACGGTAATACAAAAAGAAGCTAGTGAGTGTGTTCAGGGAAAGAAGAATGTCTCTATTCAGTCTTTAAATATTAAACGTAAGTCTGCTCCATTGACAGTGGTTCCCTGATGTATCACTACATGCTGATAGGAGTGCTCTCATTTTTATGAAACCAGTGCTTTCGGCTGCCCGTATTCGGACATGAACTTGAAAAAGGAAGCAACACTTCACGATCGTCTGAGAGAGCAAACACAGGCCAATTTGGAATCAGACGCTTCACATTCCAAATCGAAAAACATCTGTAGTTTGAGCTTCAATGGGAAACATGGAAAGGTGAACAGTCAACCCAGGTAAGAAACTTTTCAAAATTCTGAACTGGAAAGTAAACCAGGTCAAATAATAAAAGAACAAATTTGTTAATAATAATAATTCCTTCTATTTCTTTTTATTACTGGATATTGTTATGTTCACTGGCTCATAGAACTCATCTCAGTCCTGGTCTTCATTTAAAAAATATTTTCTGTTGCTTTATCCTCAAATATCTTAATTTACCTCTTTCTGAATATGTATATAGTATAAAGGCATTACCAAGTATACCTTATCTGTACAATTCTGAAAGATTCCCTTTTATCTTAAAAAAGTATTCTTTAGAACTGTTTCATAGAAGTTCTTCTTTGGCACCTGGCTGAGTGTATCTACTTAATCATTTGGGGTTTCCTCTCCTGTTATTTGTTTCTGTTGTCTTTAATCCATACGTACCTCACATATGATTTCTTCTGACTTTGAATAGTTTCCATTTTGGTATATTGATAATATACCACCCTTTTGTTCCTAAACGTAAAGTGACAATTTTAAGTTATCAGTTTTCAGTTTTTATTCACATATGCTTACTTTCTAAGGAGCTGCAAATACAGCCTTATTTGATCCTTTTTAGCCTACATGAGTACAGCAATCGAAGTAACCTCTATTCTACAAAGAGCTCCCTACTCCATGCTAGGAATTCTAACACAGGAAAGTCTAACGCTTAGTAAGGACTGGAGACCAGGCAGAGACTGAGCCGAGGAAGGCCAGACAGAGAAGGGAGAAGTGGGTGTTCCCCAGACCCGGCTGCAGCCAGAGGCAGTCATGTTCTAGGCCCTGTCTGTGCACCCGTGAAATGAAGAGGCCACGCCTCTGTGTGGGTGCAGTCTTCCCCAGAACAGCCTTCTGCCCGCTCAGCCTTAGTCTCAGTGGGGGCTGTGACTTCACTCCCAAGTGGCCCCTGTTCACTGGGAGAATTAGGCTCGTAGGGTAACTTTTCACATAGACCTGACATCCTGGACTGTAGATTGTGTTCTTTTTTATCCATGCCCATGTTGTTTCAGAGCATTTGGGTGACATTTCAATTTGGTTAGATTTTGATATTTTGATGCTGATCTCTGCATGCGACTGCAGATGAGCGCATCTTGTGTTGCGTGATCCATTTCCTATGGACGCGCATGCCTCTCTATTTCTGTAGCTGCGTGTTGCATTTTTATTATTTGTCCCACCCACTCCTCTTGTTGAAGCTTCACAGGATCTCCTTGTTCTTTACTGCTGTTTCACACCCACACTGTTTACAACTTCAGGGAGTTGCGAGCTTGAGCATCCTTTCCTTCTCCAAGCTGAGAGAGAATGTTTTCCTTTTTTCTTGTTTAACCGTTTTTCAAGGAGCAGTGTTGTTTTTCTTTTTTGTTCCAGAATTATAGAGACCAGCATATCCATTTCCCCTGATTCTTTTTGCAATATTCCGTTGTATCTTTTCCCAAACAAAACCCTAGTCAGTTCTCACTTACAAATACCGTGGACGTTCATTTTGAATGTCAAAAATCAGAAGCCTTTCTTTCAGCAAACACAGACACATTGCCTGCACTCTCTTGAACTCCCCTTAGGAACTTACCTTTTTAATGAATTATCACGTGATTTACCATTTTTGAGGAAGCTTTGCAATGAGGTATAGCAGATGAGCATAATTACTGCAGCTAGAGAGAAAAAACAGAGAATGCTAACTGGTAACCAAGCAGAAAAAACACAGAGGATCCAGTTCTGCCAAATCCTAGTTCATATGAGTACAGGGCTGGGTAAGGAGCGGAGGCCGGGGGAATCACAATGCACATCACACCTCACGCGTCCCAAAACCGTCTTTTGCTCTCAGATCCCAAGACTGGAGCCATCCTCACACTACAATCTTCCTCTGCCTTTTTTTCCTAAATGATTTTTCAGAATGATGTTTGAATAAATAGTATTAGCAATTGTGCCCCCTTTGATTTTGCCCCCGTCTCCATGACATCCTTTTCATAGTCTTAACTTCTGGGGTGGGAGGGTGGCAGAGAGCAAGGAACTCAATGGGAATCATATGTAGGCTAATTATGCACAGATAAAATATATTTTAAGACTCCTCACAGTTTACTTGTAGTACTTCCCTGAGTCTGTCTTTCCTCCAACCCAAATGTTTGCTCATGAAATCAACAGACAATCAGGTACAGGTCGAGGAGAATATTTAAATTTCGTCTCTCCTCTTCTGCATGTTGGGGAGAAATAATTTTTACTTGACTCCTATCCAAGGATAGAGGTGGGGTTTAAACCAGTGAAAATGAGAGCTTTAGTTTCCACTGGCCTGCAATCAATCCATCCACCACTGAGCTCTGGAGGGGGCGTCTGAGATTTCTTATGCAAGCAAACTTAGGCTCTCCAGACTTCTTATAATTCAAGTGCAAAATATAAAATTAACTCTTCTTTGACAACCTTCCAAATTCAGTTGGGCATTGCCCAGCAATTTAAAGAATTCCTTGTCTTTAACTGCATTCCAGTTTTGTGATTATTTTTAAAAAACATGTTTGCTCTCCTATCAGTATGTGTTTGTAGGGTTTTGTTATTAGCAATCTTATGACTCTACTGAGGGACTAGGTGGTGGAAATAGTCCATGTTCATATTTTTTTGCTTAGAGAGGCACATTTTAAATTGGAGTTCGAGTATATATGCACTATTAGATGTTTGCAAGATTTACCTTCATATATTCACTGTGAAGAGTCAAACCCACAAATAGGTCACCGTTACTGAAACGCTATATATATGTATATATATATATTTCATTTTTCTTTGTGCTGACAGAGTGAGCAATGTCTCACTTATGGTACAGTCAGTGGAGGTAAAGGGCCTTACACTTGAATTCATTCATTTGAGCATATGCTGAGGGGTGGGGATACTTTTAATTTGTTTAACAGCTTCTAGTTTGCATATTTATTACCTTTGGACTGTCCTGTAAACTTGTGATTGAGGCAAAGCAGGTGTTACTGTTGTCATAATGTTACCATTTATAGGTGAGGACATAGAGACCCTTACTACTAGCTCATCTGGGACTCAACCACAGGCTCCCTGACTATTTCCAGTAGAGTAAACTAATGTAGCAATGATAATGTCTGTCTATTAACCACACACACTTACTAGGGGTTGCAAAGCAGGGTGCTAAACAATTTATCACATCATCGTGCCAATTTTATTTCATTCCCAAAACAACCCTATGTTTGATAATTTTTCTTATTTGGGTTCAGAGAGGTTAGGCAGAGACCAAAATCACGCAGATAATCAGTAGAAAAGTTAGGGTTTGACTTTCCTTTGACTGGTTCCAAACCCGGTTCCCTTTTCAACTTCATTTTCAACTTCATTAGACCAAAAAAAGACTAACAATTTAGGGCTTCGAAAAGGCCAGGGCTAGGTTTATATTTAGACCACTTTCCACCTCTGCACTGGATTCTCAGGGTCATCTTTAATACATCTGTTTCTTATTTGGGGGAAGGGGAAGAATCTTACCACGTTTCCCCCAAACTATTTATTGCTATTTATACCACAGGTAATGCAAAATTTTCCACCTTGAACACATTTTACTGTAATATACTAAAGACTTCTATCTGCAACAAGAGAATAAAATTATAGTCATGAAAACATTCTCATCATGAAGAAAATTACTTTAGAATGTACTTCTTCACACACCCCCCTCCCATCATCTATTAGCTGGTTTCCCCAGGCCTGAGAAGACATGTTTTCTAACCATCTTCCACCCAGCTAAGTGTTCTTTAATAACTTCCTTTTCCTCCCCCAAAGCATCGTTCAATGTATCCTACTTCTCACAATTGATAGCACCACCATTTGTTAAAATACCTTCCTTACTATGCAGTTGCTGCTATTAAGAAAATGCCTAATAAAGCCCACTTTGCTTTTCCTGGAGCCTGCCATATTGTACATCTGATGCCCTGCTCAGAGGCCCGTATTAGTAATAAAAATGCCTGGGGAAAAGTATGGCCATGAGAATAGCATGCAGTGGGACAGTTCCTTAATGATCCTGATAATAAATTGCTCTGCCAACGAGCCACCTAGTTTCTTGCCACTCTCCAAATTAGCTGCGACATAAATACTTTCTATGAGGCCCGTCCTCAGAATCACAGCAGTGTTAGTTGGTAGTTCCACACATTAACCATCCAAGACAGTAAATAGGTTTCCTTTAATCCTCCAGACTTTGCTCTCACTTCTTCCCACATGAATCCTCTGCTCTGGGAGGAAGAGCCCACGCAGCGCCCGCTCGCTCCCCACCGCGGCGCTCATTCCTGCGCTGGCGCCCTGCTTCCCACTCTCAGCCCTGCCTGTTCTGTCTGCACCTGCTCGCTTCCCCCAGCTCACCTCTGTCTTGCAGTTTTCGGTAGCAGCTCCCGCCTGTGAGATGATGTTTTGTGTGTCTCTGTATTTTTAACACCCCGTATGATGTCCGATACTTAGTGCACACTCAACACATAAAATAGGCCGGGGACAGTGGCCAGCCTGGGGTGTGGAGTGTCTGGGCATTCCTTGGTCCCTTTGATCCATGCCACATGTCACAGCTGTGTGTATGTGTTTGTGTGTGCCTGAGCACCTTTTCAATACTTGTCTGACATGTGTGCCTTGTTTTCTCAAAAAGACTGCAGGCTGCTGAAGGGGGAGAGCCAGTTTTCATTATGCTTTTAGATTTTCTTCGTTCTTCTTCACGTCACAGGCTTTAGTGTATCTAAGATGACCAATTCCATTCCACACATTTGTTTTCTTCTTAGAGTCTCAGTTTTTTCAGCTGTAAAGTGGATACAAATGTGAGGCTTTTGCACACAGGCACATGGGTGTAAATAGAGATTATTGCTATATGTATAGCTATATGGCTGGGCCCAGAACATTGCAGAGACTATTGAAATTACAGTTCCATATCTTTTTCTGTTTCTATAAAAATTGTTGATTTTACTCTTGCCGTTAGACGAGTTTTAGCTGTATATACACCACATATCTCAGCACCGAACATAGGAATTTAGACCTTTGTTTATTGAGTCTAAAATAATACTCAGCTTCTATACCTGCGTCAAGCCCTTTAATCAACTAAGCTATGATCAAAACACCGAGACAAGCCAGTATCCTTCTGGGCCTGTGGGGGTGTAACTAGACGGGGAACCCCCCTTAGAGAAGCTTCTCCCACCCCTCACTTCTAGTTGGATGCGGGATGCTGAGAAGCCACTAGCCGGATGTGACAACCTAGGGGCTTTACAGTGGGAGGGAATTCAAGAGATTGCGTCAGCTTCTGCAGTGAAGGACACGGCAGCGGAAGAATTTAGCCCTCTCCTTAGGGCTGCTGGTGGTGGCCCCTTTGAGCTCCCCGACTCCCAGGCCACTGTTCCTCTCACTATTCCATACCACCTCCTACCCACAAATTCAGATTCAGTGAGAACACAGGTGGGTTTTAGCATCGAAACACCCTTTAACTCGCCAAAGTCAGGATTATGATCATAACCAGGTCTTGAAATGAGACATAGTCATTCATTCCTCATTCAGAAGACTTTGTTTGTGACAATCTCACTCTGCCCAAGTTGGAGTGCAGGGGAATGGTCATAGCTCATTGCAACCTTGAACTCCTGGGTTCAAATGATACTCCTGTATAAGTCTCCAAAGTACCTAGGACTACAGGCATGCACCACCACACCCAGCTAATTATCATTATATTTTTAGACAGGGGATCTTGCTATATTGCTCAGACTAGTCTTGAACTCCTGAGCTCAAGTGATAGTCCTGAACTCAAGTGATACTCCTGTCCTGGCCTCCCAATGTGCTAGGATTACAGGCATGAGCCACTGCACCTGGCTATTCTTTCAACATTATCTGTTGAATGGATATTTAGAAACTACCGTTCAAAACTCTAACAATATGTGAGGCTTACTTACATAAGATTTCGCATATAGCCGTGAACACAGCAGCCAGAAATCATTGTTCTTATCAGGCTTTCATTTAGTGATAAGAAAATCACCCAAGCTAGCAAGTGGCAGGATGGGGCTTTGACCTCCGGCAGGAGGGCACCTGCCCCAGCAGACTTGGCAGGGGGCATGTCGACACACTGTGGCATCATTGTCATTCTACTCCGCACATGTGTGTGAAGCTTCCACTGTCACCATGTGGTGTGTTAGGTGCTAGGGACGTGGAGATA
Source organism: Perodicticus potto (assembly GCA_963574655.1). Classification (NCBI taxonomy): domain Eukaryota; kingdom Metazoa; phylum Chordata; class Mammalia; order Primates; family Lorisidae; genus Perodicticus; species Perodicticus potto. Next base: position 16,198 of record CAUYRH010096380.1, read on the forward strand.
ACCAAGATAGTTCCATCCCTGCATGGTGCCTATTTTCAGGTAGGTGAGATGGAGGATAAAAAGAAAGCAAATCATAAATAAAGAGAATGTTAATAGGCTGAGACAGGTGCCATGAAGCTGTGACAACACAGGCGAGATGGGCGCTGCCCAGAATGCTCAGCAGTGGCCTATTGTGGGGTCCTGGAGACCATGAATGAGCAGGGCCAGGCCTCACAGAGTGCGGGTTCTGTTGAATATTCTGTCAAAAGACAATGAAATGGGGAGTTTCCAGATGAGCTCAGGAGCCTGACCAGATGACCCACCAGCCCTCGCTGGTCACACCCACCTCAGTTCCTTTGCCACTTCACCCTAGACGTGTGTTTCCTAAACAAATTGACGGTTTTGCTGAAATGTTATAAAATAACCAACGTATTTTTAAGAGCTTCAATAGGCTCTTAAAAATAATTTTCTGAGCTGATTCTCACAAGGCATTTTTGAACTTATGGTGACTCTCTGGATTTCTGGAAGCCTGCCTTGGCTCAGGCTCTTAGTGATTAAATGCCACAGAACAGTGTGTCCTGAAACGTCTGCGGCTGCTCCCAGAGAGGAAATATTAGTGTTCCTGCACTCCAGAAAAACACAAAGCTTGGCCATCGGAGCATCAGCAGGCATTCTTTCTCATCTGCATACTTAATCTGGCTTTAAAATGATTTTTTCATTCATCATAAATAATAAAGTTGGGACATTTGATGTGGCTTTTTTCTCATTACTAAAGCAGTGTTTGTTTATTATAGGAAAAGTAGAAAATACTAATGAGAAAAAGAAAAAATATTGGTAATATCCAGGCCTTTTTCTATCAAATAGAATTATATATATATACACTTTATTCTATTTTTACTTTATTATATTTATATAATTTATATTTATATTTTTACTGTTATATTTTTACTTTATTATATTTATATTATACTTTATTATATTTTCCACAAGTACATATTATATATTATACTTTATTATATTTCTCTTATACTTTATTGTACTTTACACAAGTGTCTATTATATATATACTCTTGAAAAATATAATAAACTCCCCACCATAATAATTTAAGTAATGTAAACATTTTGAAAAATTACTCATTTTTCATTCACTATTCCTCAACTCTGAGGAGGTAACCTGAGGTTACTAGTGTAACAGAGTGTCACCTACTCTCTGTAGCTTTTCTATATACATACATGAAAAATAGACGGTACATGGCTGGATACTTTCTGGACAGCCCTCATATATGTAGATGTAAATTCATTCTTTTTTAAAGAAATTGAATTTTTTGTTAACCTGCAACGTGTTTTGTTTAACAATATGTCATGGATAAATTTCCACATCAATGGATCTAATACATTGTTTTTAACATTGTCTCATATTCCATGGAATGGGTATAACTAACTCGTTCAACCCATCTCCCCCCACCCTTTTTTTTTTGAGATACAATCTCAGTCTACTGCTCAGGCTAGAGTGCTGTGGCCTTAGCCTAGCTCACAGCAACCTTAAACTCCTGGGATGCTTCTACCTCAGCCTCCCGAGGAGCTGGGACTACCGGCACCCACCACCAGGCCTAGCTAATTGTTCTGTTTTTGATAGAGATGGGGTCTCACTCTTGCTCAGGTTGGTCTCAAATTCTTGAGCTCAAGGGAAGCTCCCTCCTCAGCCCCACAGAGTGCTGGGATTATAGGTGCGAGCCAGTACACCTGGCCAACCCATTTCCCTATTGACTTGTAGGTTCCAGGATTTTTCCTCTTATAAATAATGCCACAGTAAACATTTTCATATGTATATTATTATTTCCTGAGGCTTTCTATGGCTATATTTTTAAGTTTAATTACTTTTTATTTACAAACTAGATATATGTATAAATCCTTTAGATCAGCGGTTCTCAATCTGTGGGTCCCGACCCCTTTGGGGCTTGATCACAGGGGTCACCTAAATACGTGCTGCATATCAAATATTTACATTACGATTCATAACAGTAGCAAAATTACAGTTATAAAGAAGCAACAAAAATCATTTTCTGGTTGGGGGTCACCACATGAGGAACGGGGCGTTAGGAAGGTTGAGAACCACTGCTTTAGATTGAAAGCATCTCACAAGTCCTTGGTACATTTTGTGTGACTAAAAATAAATTAATGCGCATGTCCAAACTTACACACAGACCCGGGAACAAAGCTTTTGTAGGCTTCATAGTTTGATCACTTTTCCCTCCTCACCTTCCACCACGCCCCATCACTAATGCTGCTCCACTCACCCACCCAGGAGCTCTGCCTTCCCCTGCGGGGCCTTCTCTGAGATACACCCTACTTTTGCGAGCGAGCGAGGAGCGAGCGTTTCTGATCTCTTCCCCTCTGTGCATTCCCACAGCATCTGCCCCCTCCCTCGGCTGGAGCCCCTTCCTTGTCTCCTACACGTCTGTGTCTCTGGTAGGTCCTGGGTCTTTCAGTGGCAGAAACAATCTCAGACAAAAGCCATAGCTGCAGACAGGAGAATGTCAAAGAAATGCTCATGGATTTGGAGAATCTATCCAAACAGAGTCACAGCTCAATGCATTGATTAAGGCAATTTGGAGAAAGGATAGCAATATTTGGGGAAAAGACGATCACAGGTGGTATCTGTATTTTGGACCTTAAGGACTTTTTCTTTTACTTCTAGAACAGAGGGTCAGCAATTTTTTTTTAAGAGCCCGATGGTAAATATTTTGGACTCGGCCAGCTGTAAGGTCTTTCTAGAGCAGCTATAACTGCTCAGCCGCTGTAGTAGAAGCAGCTGTAGATGGTACACAAATGAGTGTGTCCGTGTTCTTGTAAAACTTCATTATAAAAGCAAGCAATGGGCAGAATTTAACTCATGAGATATGGTTTGCCAACTCCTGTGCAAGAAAATGTCGGTATGATTAGACTGACAGAGTTAAATTCAAATTCTAGTTCTACTTACTCTGTGCAAGCGTCTTAACCTCCGTGTCTTTCTGGACACACAAATGAAAGGTTATTACCACCCCCTTCACTGCAGACGTGGACTTCAGGGTCTGGCACTTAACGAGCACAGAAATGGTAGCCCTGTTCCGAGGAGAAGCCTGGAAGAGGGTCAGAGAGCACGCAGCCCCTTCTTCCACTGGCACTAGGAGAACCCCAAGGAAAAGGCAAGCTGGCAAACAGTGGAAAGCAGAGACTATTGGTGACAGTCTCAGGGCACCCCTAAGTCCTGCACACTTCCTTTATGGCATAAATCAGGTATAAACAGATAGGTATCTGACACTTGCTACAGCAACAGCAATGCTATTAATAAAAGATGACGAAGCTTGTTTAGAGTGCCTGGAGCTATATTGACTATAAAAGGAATGGGTCAGGCTTCAGAAAAATTATTGGTGAAATAGTAATACTTGCCCCGAGATTTAGATGGAGATGTGGGCCTTTTAGCAAAAGCACAAACAGAATATTAATCATTCAGGTCCTCAAAACACTTCTCTCCTCCTATTTTTACTTTTGTTTACTTGTTTTGTATCCTGTCCCTCTTTTTTTCCACCTGCCGTGATTAGAAACCCATCACTCACGCTCACCCGATTCTCTCAGACCTGTCCCAGCCACATCCGCTCCGGGGTGCCCCCAACGGGCCCAGGGCCAACCCCCGTCCTCCTTCCAGCCTCTGGGACCATTACTGACTGTCCCCTGCCTGTGACTTCTTTTCCTTGCCTTTCCCAAATGATCAGTGATCACCATGCTGTTGGAAGATGATGTGTAGAGTAGAAGGGCCCTGGATGTAGAGTTTGTGACACTGGCCCCACCATCCACTCGTAGTGTGCCCAAGACTGGGTGGGCAGGTCCTTCAATAAATCTGAGTCTCAGATTCTCTATCTAGGAAACAATGATCCCTAGCTCCTGGAGTTTTTGTGGGAATGCGATGAGGTTAAGTGAAACGCAGAGGCTGGGAGTCCTTCAAAGTTCTCAGGAAACCGTAGCCACGTCTGAACTGCTCACAGCGTTTGTCTTGGTGTAAATCTCCCTGTGATGTAATCATTGGAAAGCAAGACTAAACCAAAATATGTATTCAATAGAGGGGAGAGGGAGGGAACTTGGGGTGTTCCCACCTACTGGCCTAATGTCAGATATATGGTACACCTCTTGGGTGTGGGACACAACTGCAATGGGACCTCCCCTAAAAATGCAAACATTATAATCTAAGGTACCCTCATAGTAATCTGAAATTAAAAGAATAGAAGAAATATACTCCTGATCAATTGAAGTACCTGGCATAAAAAAATTCAATAAACATTTATTTGATTTATTTTAAAATTGCTTTTAAAAATCTTCATCAAAATGATATAAGGCAAGCTAGATTCTGTTTTTTTTAATTTCGTGAGACAGAGCCAAGATCTTCATTAGCATATATTGCAGAAGGATATTTTAAGATAATTTGAAAATCATCTCAAAGTTTCATCAAATTTGAGAGGAAAATACCAAAGATTTACAAGAAAACCTATGAGCAGAGCTAAAATTGTTCTTCTTTTTTCCAAATTATTCTTTGCAAAATGGCTGCACAGCCACTGGGACAGGTGTTTCCCTGTAGGTGGCCCATGCTGGCTTGCTCCCTCCACCACAAACGCACTGTCTGAGGTTAAGCCCTCTTTCTGTGGCTTATATATTTTTTTCCTACAAAAAGGTAAATAAATCCTAATGGTATAGATGTGTTTACTATAATGAAAACTACACATATGGAAATAATGAGGATATTCTGTACATTTTTATGCTCGTCCATGACATGTGGGAGTTTTTAGAATGATTTTCAAGACATTGTTTCACCAATTGCTCAGAACAACCTGGGGGGGGAGGGACAGGTACTGCCTCTCTTTCATAGAAGCAAAGACTCCAAGTGTTTACCCACAAACCCAGGGGCTTGGTCCTGGGCATGCACCCCGTTTTCTTGCACCAGGCGTCCTGTCTCTCCATTGCACTGCAAGTGATTAACTTCATGCCCTTACCATGTGCTGCAGTAGCCATGGAAAACCTACTATAAGGTCCAACGTAGGGTTCCAGTAGGAATTCATTCTCTGTTTCTTGACTTTTTGAATTAAAAGTCTTGATGATTAAAATAGAGTATACTTCTACCAGGATGTACACATATAAACATTTAACAAAAATAGTTAAAATTACTTCAAATTATGTACAAGTCCTTTAGGTTTCTAGGTAGGATTTTGATAACTGAAATTGAAGCAATATTTCCACGACCAACCCCACAGCTGGTCAGTGATAAGAAAATGAGAGAGTTGTTATCCAAGTACAGTGAAAAAACACATGTGCAAATGAGATATTATACTTTCATCAAAACCATAAATATATACAAATAGGCTAATCAATGATCTCGTAAGGTCTCTCTACCAAAATTAATTACTACTAATTAGCAACCCTGGCGAATTTCTATTTTTGCAACTTCCATACTTGTTATGAAACGCAAGCCTCATGTTTTTAATAAAGTTCCATAATGAAAGTGTTAGAAAATTAGGCTTTACTACATACTGCCGCATTTTAAAAGTTAATTAATTTTCTGACACTTAACAATGTAACTAAATTACTTTATACAGTTGTTTGAGCAGAGTCTCTATAATCTTCTCATTAATAGAATAAGCACTGAGGTCATCAGCAGCGATTATTTACCCACCCGCCCCACCGTCACCCCCATCCCTGAGGGCTCCTCCAGAGAATCTGAAGGGTTTATTCTCCAGTGTTTTAGAAAGTTGTTACTGTAGAAGAATGAGGGGGAAAAAGACGTTTAAGTTTCAGGTTTCCAAGTCCCAAGTTTCGGAACCAAAGTGTATTTTTTAACATCTTAAACCGAAGAAAAGTTCTAACAAGGTACTGTGCAGTGAAATAAAAACATGCTGGTTCACTGTGGTTTACCCAGTGGTTTCTATTTACACTTGTGCTGCTGTCATGATTTATTCCTACCTCACGGGATAATGAATCTAGGTTTTATTTCTGTTCTTTGCCCAGACTTGTACAGCAGGCAAAGTGTTTGAAAATCAAAGGAAAAGAAGATATTGACTTGGATAATCTCTTCAGAGGTAAAAACAAAAACAACTAGCACAAGCACAGAGCAGACTTTTTGTTGTGCAGAAATGTCTTATTTGTTGGGTGTGTGGTTCTATCATCTAGTAGGGAATGGCAGGAAGATCCCAATTCCAAGTCAGGAGACCCGTGTTCTAGTCCCAGTCCTGGGAAGAGTAAGTCCCATCCCTTTACTACTGGACACCAAAATTTCCTCGTATTTGAAGTGGAAGGCCAATCCACTGGGCATAATCTCCAAGTCCTTACCTTTTCTTTCTTTTTTTGTTTTTCCATCTGGACAGAGATTTGAATGAATGTCTTCTTCATTCATTAGGAATCTTTTTCTTTTCTCACCATAGGCCAAATCAAAACCTGCTTAAGTGAGAGTCTCGGTGACTGAGACCTTGCAAGGAAACCAGAGGCATCTCCCTGCATTTGGAAACTTGGGGGGCTGACAATTGAGCCTGGTTAGTAAGACGATTACTGAGACGATGGTTTAACCATCAGAGCTGAGGAATTTGTTGGTGTCTAGGAAAAAGAATTGCATGTTTTCATTTAGTTATATTTCTTTTCAGTGAAGGTTCAATATAGACAGAATGTTGGGGTTGGGTTATATTGTAACAAGCTAAGGAATAGGTTCTCCATAGATTGTGTTACTTGAGTGCAAAAATACTCATTTGCTCACTGAAAATATTGATAATCTCTAATGAGTATCCTATATCTTCAGCCTTGGTTAACTCTTGATTTCATTCACATCAGCCACAAAGACCAAGGATCTTTGCCTTAGAAAATGGAGGGCAATGAACTTACTCTGGTTTCATTGTACAGCTACAGATTTCTCTGTCATCAGAAGAGTTCCCGAGTAATACTATAACTGGAGCTGAAGCTTGCTCTAAATAAAATAAATAACTGATATTTTAGAAAACTCTTCCATGCAAATGTTCTCATCCATTTTACCAAACCTTCATTCTGTAAACAACATGTTTTGGAACTATGTAAGAAGCCTTAAAAAACAGTGCTGGTGTTTTAATTCATAATTTGATACTTTTGAAAATATCGCCACTGAGTAATGATGTATATGTTCCTATTAAAACAGATACACAATTTTGTAGTTCACATAGTAAAAGCAGTAATGAGGATCATCCTTATAAAAATAGAAAATATCGCTAGCAAAACGCATTTGCATAATGTGAAAGATGAGGTCTCTTCCAGCTTGCTTAGAACGCACTTGCACTTCCCCACATCCCTTTTAAGACGTTTATGTCCATATGCTTTTATTCATTTGTGCATTCACTGTGCTCTTTAAATTAAACATAGTGATTTACACGCGGTGGAGGTCTGTAGTAGCAAACAGGCATTTGTGTGAGTGGTGGGGCGGCCTGCCTTCTGCAGAGCATACAGCCGGTGACCTTGTGTGTTGGGAAGTGCATTCGGGATGCAGGCTGTCCCTGGAAATTGGCAGGCTTGTCCTCAGCACCTGCCTTCTAGTCCAGCCTTTGTCACCCAAAGTGACTCTTCCTCATATTGGACTGATCTCTGTTATTGTAATTAATCTCATTTGCTCTGGCTCCAATCTGGATGAGAGGAAAAACTTACTACGGATTACTTAATATTTCATTTTTAATTTTCTTAATCCTGTAAATCTGGGCATAATCTCCAAGTCCTTACCTTTTCTTTCTTTTTTTTGTTTTTCCATCTGGGCAGAGATTTGAATGAATGTCTTCTTCATTCATTAGGAATCTTTTCTTTTCTAAAAGAAAATAGGCTAAAATTTGTTCTCCATTTCTGCTATCCAGGGAGATAATAATAGTGTGCACTGGACATTTAGAGATGTGTACACACGTGTGTACGTGCACACACAGCTTCTGTCTTTCACGTCCTGGGCATGCTTTCAATTTTTATGTAAGCATCTTTATTTTCCAAAGCATTTTATTCTAACTATACATGTGCTTGGCATATGTAATTTAAAAAGTATTTAAAAGCAACCTATTATTTTTAAGTATAATTCTTAGAGATTCACACTCTTTTCTTTCCCACAATAAGGTATAAAAATAAGTCTGGGTTACAGGAATGTTTAATTACCTTATAATGTTATAAATTTGTTAAGAAAAACATGATTATCTTAAAAGGTTGTTTGGTAGTGAATTCACCAGACAAAGTTGGCGTTTGCATGGTCATCTACAGATTGCAGGTAAGCTTATTGAATGTTACACCTAGCATGACCCGTGGTAATTATACCATGTGCCTTTTGTTAAGTATGGTAATGAGTGAACATGGCGTTGGTGTATTCAGCAACATCATGAATACCTTCTCGGGGTTGAAACTGGGTGTCTGCACCTGTCGGGTTTTACCTTTGCTCAGTGAGTGCTTCACAGAGCCTGGGACAAAAGCTGGTCCTTGAACACAAGTTGACGAAGCTAATTAAAGTGTGTTTTCATTAATGGAAAAGGATGTGCTCATCCAAGGCGTTTGTCTTTCTGTTGGAAGCTTCTTGGTACCTCAAACAGACGTTCCTATCGGGACCACTGCATTCTACCACCTCGGAGACTCACCTGGAATGGTAGAAAGTTCGGCGACAAAGTTGTTTCTTTTTAAATATTTATTATTTTTGGTCTTAGACATGTAACTAGTACTCATTTTTTCTTACATCTCAAAATTTCATGAAGTGAAAAATAAATATTAAAAGAGGTAAGCGTTATTGTGAATCTTTCATAGATTTATCTTGGTTTTAACTTGTCATTTTCTTTACTAGTATAGAACCATGTTCTATTTGGTGATGTACATTCTGCTCTTTGCCCCATTTACTGATACAGTATGTTCATCTTTCTAAGTCAGTGCATGTAGATCTCCTGGGTTCTTTATTTTTTAAGTAAGGCCAAGTGCACAAGCCTTCACAACCTTTACTCACTACTTGGGTCAAGAAACAGAACCGGACCAGCAGCCCACCTCACGCCATCCCCTCACCTCCTCCTGCAGGGTAACCACCGTTGTGACGGTCACTGACTCCTGTTGCCCTGCTTGAACGTTGTATAAATTGGATCATACGCTGTGTACTCTTTCCCGCATGACTTTTTTTGTTAACCTGATGTTTGTGGGATCCATCCAAATCCCAGCTTCCTCACTCCCGTTGCTACATGTTCTTCAACTTTATGAAGACACCACAGTTGTTTGTCTGTTTTAATGTTGGTTGTTTTCAGTTTTGCACGTTCACTGATGATTCCGCTAGAAGCGTTCCAGGGTGTGGTTTGGTGGACATTTCTGTACAGTAAATACTTCTGAGTGGAGTTTCTGGGCAGTCGGGTCTGCGTAAGTTCAACTTCAGGAGCTGGAGTCAAATGCCGTTGTAAAGTGTCCGCTGCCACCATCGGAGTATGGAAATTGCAGATACTCCACATCTGTGCCAGCAGTTATATCTTTCAGCCTCTTTAATCTCAGCCATTCTTTTGAGCTTACAGTGGTATTTAATTATGCTTTAATTTTGGTTCCCCTGTGGCCTGATGAGCTTGAACACATTTTCATGTTTATTGGGTAATTTGAATGTCGTCTTTTGTGCCGTATCTTTCCCATGTGCCGTACAGATTGTCTTTTTCTTACTGGTCTGTAGGAATTCTGTATGTCAGTATAGGAGTGCATTCTTGACCTTCTTCAGTTTGTGCCTTTTCACTCTTTAACAGTGTCTTGTGGCAAATACAAATTCCAAATTTGTATATAATTCATCAAGCCTTTGTATTTTGATTAGTGCTTTTAGTGTCCTGTTTTAAATGTTTTGTCTATTCCATGTTCATGAAAATAGCCTATTTTTTATACTAGAATCTTTATTTAAAATTTTTTTTTTCACATTTAGATCTCCAGTGCACAGGGAACTCATTTTATACATGGCATACTATGGATCAACATTCACTCTTTTATGAATATTAAGTTAAAAAGTCCTTCCCCCATTGCTCAATAGTGTAAATTTGTCATAAGTCAAGAAACCCTGTGTGTACAGATCTGTTTCTGGACTCTATTCTGTTCCATTGGTTGTCTATTCTTGCACCAATACGCTAGTGTTTTAATTACCATAACTTTTTTTATTAATTTTTTTAAATTAAATCATAGCTGTGTACATTAGTGCAATCATGGGGTACAAAGTGCTGGCTTCATATACAATCGGAAATATTTTCATCCAACTATTTGACATAATCTTCATGGGATTTTCTTGGTTTTTGTATGAAAACATTTGTATTCTGCATCCTGATAGCTAAGAATTGCACTCCTCCAAATGTGCTCTTCTTTGAGATGGCCTTGACTATCCTCGTCCCTCTACTTTCTGATCAGCTTGTCCATTTTCACAGACACACAACACACAACCTGCCTGATTTTGTTTGTAAGTACGGTGAATCCAGATCAGTGTTTTTCAATCTTTTTTTCTCTCACGGCACACTTGAACCTATAGTTAAACTTCCATGGCGCATTTAAATTATGTCGATTAAAAAAAAGGAGTAAAAAAAAAAGGAATATACTTACTGTGCTTTGAACTTCTTTGGAAAATAATCTTATTAATGGCCTTTAAAATTTTTGCAGCACATCTAAGATCCTTTTCTGGCACACCAGTTGAAAAATCACTCACCTAGATCAATGTCAGATGAATTGTTGTCTTTTAATTCATGAACATGGTATATCCTTCAGTTTAATTTGGTATTCTTTAGTTTTCAGTAATTTTAGGTAGTTTCCCTGAACTAGCATCTCTACTATAATGTTAAATAGAGGTAACTATTATAAGGTATCCCATCTCATCCTCAGTCCCTTGCGGAAAGCATTCATACGTTTACTATTATGATAGTTGATGTAGTTTTTGTAATGCACTTTAGCAGATTAAGGAAATTATCTCCATTTCTAGCTTGCTATATTTTTATTTTTATAAATGAGTGCTGCATTTTATCAAATGCTTTCTTACCTTCTGTTAAGATAATCATATGACTTTTCTCCTTTATTCTGTTAATGTGATAAATTATATTATGATTCCTAAGGATTTTTTTGTTTAAATATATTACAAACATAGAAAAGTAGACAAATTATACATGTATTGCTCAGTGAATTTCTTTCTTTTTCTCTTTTTCTTTTTTCTTTTCTCTTTTTTTTTTTTGAGACAGAGTCTCACGTTGTCACCCTTGATAGCATACTGTGGCATCTTAGCTCACAGCAACCTCAAACTCTTGGGTGCAAGTGATCCTCTTGTCTCAGCCTCCCAAGTAGCTGGGACTACAGGTGCCCACCACAGTGCCCAGCTATTTTTTAGAGATGAGGTCTCCCTCTGGCTCAGGCTGGTCTCAAACCTGTGAGCTCAGTCAATCCACCTGCCTCGGCCTCCCACGTGCTGGGATTACAGGCTTGAGCCACCATGCCCGGCCTGCTCAGTGAATTTAAAAACATTAACATCTATGTACCAAAATTCAGATCAAGAAATAGAACCAATGTCTTTACTAGTAACAGTAAATATGTTTGCTTGCAATGTGCATGAATTTCAGTTCATTGGTTAGTTACATATCATCAGCTTCCCAGGCTTCATTTACCAAGGTATATTAACTGTGAGTGATTGTACTAGCTCTTTAGCACATAAATAACAGATCTCGAGATCTCGACATGGTCAGTGACCAATAATGTCACATCTTTCAAAGTCTATTGGTGATTGGTCACATTGCAGCTGTGCTTGTCCCCCAGTGATAAACCTGTGTGACGTTTCACGAACTGGATACTTCAAAGAGGAAATTGGTCAACAAATATATAAGTACACTAAAGAAAAGAAGTGATAACACTGGAAGTAAAATTTCTAATAGAATGGAAACAGATTTATCAAAAAAGGAGCCTAACATGGAAATACTGACCCTGCCCCCATTCAAACCGAGATGTGCAGCCAGGGAACTTAGTGATGGCAAACTCATAGACGTAAGTAAGGAAAGTGATTGTGATGAACACCATGACGATGTCCCACAGGAGACGATGGCAGCAAAAACAATGGCACCTTACAGGGACTCTGAGAGATACTTCACGTTGCAAGTGCAAAAGTGTAAAATGTTGGAGTAGATCCAAACTTAGGATGGATTATGACAATTTCGAAGGCATAGAAAAAAGGTTTGCTCACAGAATGCAGGAAGAGAAAAAAACAAACACTACTCAGACAACTCTTGGTACGTTTTTTTACAAAGGAGCAATATTTATCTTAATATTTTTAATGTTGAAAATCACAGTGTACTAATTAAATATTACTTTTGCCAGTTTGAAAATTTCTCTGAACATTTATGACTGACAGTAAGAGAGTTGTTAATGTTTTGAACAAAATTTGTACAGATCACAGTAAAATCACAATTTTCCTCATTAAGCTCATTTTGCATGGTTTCAGCGCTCATGGTGAATTTCACAGTTCCCCAAGTACCAAGTGAGAACTCCTTATATTCTATTAAGGACTTACAAAAATACATTCATAGAAAAAATCAGTCTGTAATTTTCTTTCTTATAATGTCCTCATCATGTTTTGATATTCATTTTTTTTCTATTCCCACAAAGAGTTTATGCAAGATTCACAACTTTTCTTTTTTAACTTTTGGATGAATTCATCAGGAAAGCTGTCTGAGCCTGGAGATATTTTTATGGGAAGAGTTTTAATTGCAGATTTAATTTCTTTCGGAGATTGAGGACTTTAGATTTTTTAGTTTCTTCTCATATCTATTTTTCCAGGAATGGGTGTATTTCATTTAAATTTTCAAGGTTGTCACTGTAGTTTATAATATCCTCTGATGAGCTTTTCTGTGTCTATAAAGTCGATGGTTACATCCACTTCTTCATCCCTGAAATTGATCCTTTGCGTCTCTTTCTCACTGAAAGGTTTATCCATCTTTTCAATGGACCGACTTTCAGTCCTGTTGATTTTCTCTAGTGTACATTTGTTTGTTCTCTTATTAATTTTTCCTATTGTATTTCTGCCTTCCTACCTTCCACGCTTTGGGTTTAATTTGCCATTTTTTTAAGTTCTTTACATGATTACTCAGGTTATTTGTTTTTAAATACATTTTAATATATGTGCGTGAAGCTATTAGTGTTAATCTGAGCATAGCTTTACCTGCATTCATAAGTTTTGATTTGTCAAATTTCATAATCATTTAATTCAAAACATTTTCTCATGTATTTTATGAGGTTTTTGTTGTTTTCTTAATGAGACATGGTTGTACTCTATCACCCTGGGTAGAGTGCAGTGGCATCATCATAGCTCACTGCAACCTCAAACTTCTGGGCTCAAGTGATCTTCCTGATTCGGCTTCTAAACAGCTGGCTAGTTTTTCTATTTTTGGTAGAAATGGGAGTCTCCCTCTAACTCAGGCTGGTCTCAAACTCCTGAACTTAAGGGATCTTCTGGCCTCAGCCTCCTAGAGTGCTAGGATTACAAGAGTGAGCCATCATGTCCAGCCATGAGTCAGTTCTTCTATCACTGGTTTGGAATCATGGTTTGGAATCACTGGTTTAGAATCTACTGATTTATTTCCATGTAGTTGGGGATTTTATTATCTGTTTTTGATCTTTAGCTTTATTCCCCTGTGGTCACAGAACATATTCTGAGCAATAATTTGTTAATCATGTTGTTAGATCATTTTATTCTTATTCATATTTCTGTTTTTGAAGATTATTTTTAAATTTTTAATTGTTAAATCTTTTAATTCAGATTATTATGGAACTAAACATGTTTGGTTATGTAGTTTGCTTTTATATATTTTAAGTCAAAGTTGTAAGTGAATCCTTCACCCAAAAAATGAAGTGTACCCCCTCCCCCACCTCCCACCTACTTGAATTGTGTTGAGTTTTGCTTCCATACATTTACGTAAGGGTTGATCAACTAGTTCCAATTTAATAGTGAGTGCGTGTGGTACACTGGGTTTTCCCATTCTCGTGATACTTCACTGAGGAGAGTGGTCTCCAGTGCCATCCAGTTTGTTACAAAAGATACAAGGCCACCATTTTTTGTAGCTGAGTATCGCATGGTGTACACGTCACATTTTATTAATACATCCACGTATCCATGGGCACATGTATTATTTCTACATCTTTGCAATTGTGAATTGTGCTGCTATAAACATTTGAGTGCAAGTATCTTTATGATAAAATTATTTTTTTTCCCTTTCAGTAAATATCAAGTGGTGGGATTGCTGGATCAAATGGTAGGTCTACTTTTGGTTCTTGAAGGTATCACCGCACTGCTTCCCATAGAGATTGTACTAGTTTGCAGATCAACAACTGTAAGAGCATTCCTTTCTCTCTGCTTCCTCACAGCATCTGTTGCTTTGAGATATTTTGATATAATCCAGTCTCATTGGAGTGTGGTGATATCTCTATGTGGTTTTGATTTGCATTTCCCCGATAACTAGAAATGTTGAGCATTTTTTCATGAGCTTTTTGGCCATTAGTCTATCTTCATTTGAAAAGATGCTGTTCATGTTTTTGGCCCAATTTAATGGGGGTTGATCTTTTCCTGCTGATTTGCTTAAGTTCTGTAGATTCTGGTTATTAACCCTTTATCTGATATATACCATGCAAATACAGAGTGGCTATAAAGTTTGTGCACAATTTGAAATTGCACACTATTTTAAATTGCACATAAACTTTATGACCACCCTATATTTTCTCCCATTCTGTAGGTGTGTCCTTGGCTGTGCAAAACTTTTTAGTTTGATCAGATCCTGTTTATTTTTGTTGTTGCTGTGCTTTCTTTTGAGGTCTTCTTCAAAAATTATCTGCCTAGGCTGATTTATAAGAGTTTTTCTAACATTTTCTTCTAAAATTCTTATAGTTTCATGTCTTAAGTTTAAGTCTTTTTCCATTGTGAATTAATTTTTGTGACTGGTGAGCAGTATGGGTCCTGTTTCAGTCTTTTCCCACATGGCTATCCAATTTTTCCCATACCATATATTGAATGAAGATTCTTTTCCCCAGTGTATGTTTTGTCTGCTTCATCAAAGATAAGATAAGATATGAGAAAGGTTTCATATCTGGGTCCTAAGTTCTGCTATTTCTTTCTTTGTTTCTTATTCTGGCTCCTGAGAGAAATGTGTGGAAGTTTCCTGCTATGATTGTGGCATTACCTATTATTCCTTTTTGTGTATGTTTTAGGCTATATTATTAGACTTAATGTAAAGTTAAAGCAATTATACATTCCTACCATATAATTGTATAATAATATAATCAATTGATCCTTTTATCATTTTGAAATATATCTATTTCTCCTAATACCTTTTGCCAATATGTTTACTTTGTCTGACAGTATTGGATTTTTTTCTGGCTAGTGTTTGGATGTTATATCACTTTCCATCCTTTAATATCCTCCTTCATTATCCTTATATTTAAGCATGAAACTTCTAAGTGACATGTGATTTTTCTCTTTTAAATCCAATCTGATGATAGCAGTCTTTTAATTAAAGTATTCAATATATTTATATTTAATGTTATTAGTATCAGGTTGGATTTATAGCTGACATCTTAATTGTTTTCAGTGTTTCTCAACAGTTTGTGTTCAGTTTTCTATTTCTTGCTGTCTCTTTTCTTAACCAAAATTCATTGTACTATACTATTTTCTCTCTATCATCTCTTCACTTGCTGCATTGCAGATTGTTGGTTATGCATCTTTAATCTTTTAGCAAATATTGTAGCTACTATCAAATGCATCCCTTTAAAGGGCCAGTTTTCTTCTGTCTGAAAAACTTTTGTATTTCTTTTTAGAGTATCTTCCAGCTATGATTTTTTTTTAAGTAAGTTTTCCTAGTCCAGAAATGTCTGCCTTTTGCCTTAACCTTTGAATAATATTTTTGCTGGTTATGGAATTCTGGATTAGCAGATATCCCATTATCTTCTGACATCTATTATTCCTTTCAAAAAGCTGTACCTTTATTGTGTCTCTTTGGAAAGGAGAGTGTCTTGGAGTATATCTGATTTTATTTGACTGCTTCTAAGATTCTCCTGTTGTCTTTGGTTTTCAGCAATTTTACTATGAAGTACAGAGATGTAGTTCATTTCATATTTATCTTTTTGGGATTCATAGTGCTTAAGTCTGTGGGCATATGACTTTCATCACTTTGAAAAATGTGATCATTATCTCTTCACATATTGTTCGCGTTCTGTTCTCTATCATCTCTTCTTTGGTTGAGATTTCATCTACAAATATGTTAGACTTTTTCTTCTTTACATGTCTTATGTGCTCTTTTCTGTATTTCCTCTTTTTCTTCACATGCGTCAGTCTGCATTTTTGCCGATGGCCTGTTTTAAAGATCAACAATGCTCTCTTCAGCTGTCTCCAAACTGCCATTACACCCATCTAGTTAAATTTTAGTTAAATCCTTGCATTTTGTTTTGGTTCAATAAATTCCCTATACGTGATTTTTGTGGATTGGAGTTCTTGAGTAAAATTATCTATCTTACCATCAAATTTCATGAACACATTAGTCACAATTATTAATTCTGGATCTTAAACACCAGTCTCTGAATGATCTCTGCACTTGCTACACTGGCTTTTTTGGTCATTCTTTGTAGGACAGTTGGTTTACTAAAGCTACTCTACTTGGAGTGCAATTTCTATCATATTCTTGTTTAATAGCCATGAAGAATTGTACTGTATGATTCTATTATGATGTATTTAATAGAATGAGCATTTTTATTCTTTTTAGTCCTTGTGTTTAAAACAAATAGGAAATAAAAGTGGTATAATTATATCTGGGCATTTGAGGGAATACTTCTATAGAATTAATATTTGGAAGTTGAATTATTAGATTACAAAGTGTGGACATTATAAATTATGAGTGTTCTTGTCAACCTGCCTTTAAAATGTTTGTAGGAATTGTTGTAGCATTGTTACATTCCCACCAACAATGAATGAAAATCTACTAATTAGCAAACAGATACACTTTTGATCTGGAAGTTCATTATATGCCACCTTATTCTGTAGAGATCTGAATCCAGCACAAGAAAGCAAATGCTGACTGAGGCATCAGACGTTCAGAAATATGAGTCCACAGCATGAGAGACTGAAGAAAATAATAAAAGCAAGGAGGTAAATAGGAACAAGCTAACAGGAAAAAGGAAATCCACAACCAGGGAATAAAATAAGGAAGACAAGACAAGAAGGAAGGGGTCAAATAGTATTTAGAGCCACAACTTGTGGGCCTTCTCCACAGATTTCAAAGACGTGGATCTTCTTGGACCTCTTTTTATTTCCTTTAGTTTTTTTATGGCAGTTGACTTTCAGAGTTACAGATTCATTAGTTTTATACAGATGCCAAAAGCCCCCTAGGAAGGCTCTGCATGTCTCTCTTTACCAAGAGTTTTTAACTAATGGAATTACAATATAAGTCTGTGTGAAAGCCTGGAATTAGTGCTTCCCATTTCAATGTATATCGCAAAAATAGTTTCTGTGTGTGCCTAAGGACCATTAACCACCGCTGAATTAATAGTCGCTACTCACTGTGGAGCATGCTCTGTAGACTTGGCAAGGAGAGGAGTGTAATAGCAAATTGATGCTTGTGTCTGCTCTAAGGTTGTTTTATTTTTGTTTTTTAACTTGAGGCTCATGTTTGGAATCAGTGTCTTGTTTGTCCAAGGTATGTGTCTTACTCAGTGTGGCACAACTCTTCAGACAGGCAAGGACTCGTTACAGCTTGGTACACAGTGATGTCCCAGCTTTTGGAAGTGCCCCATCTCCAACAGTGAATTGTATGCTTCCTAAATAATTTCTTCACTGAGATGGAGACTGTCACCAACATGTCCTCCAAATATGGTACATATTGCTATTTTGGAGTTTCGTGGTAAAGGATACATAGCAACACAGAAAATTATTAGTGGTCATTAAACTACATAGCAAAAATTGCTTGCTTATGCTGTTAGCTGCTTTGTACTGAATGTAAGGGCCTTCTTGGGGATTTTAATCAAAAGACTTGCTCTCCCAGGGAATTGAGGAAAGAAGTAGCTTGGCTCAGCATTCTTGCTGCCGTTGTGAATAGAAATCATTATGGTTAAAAAGGAGGTTGTTGGTTTTAGCTCTGACATGTAAAGAGCCCTAAGTCATCACTTCCATCCTCCCAACAAGAAAAAGAAAGATGAACAGACTGAAAATCAATAACTCTCCTTAGATCCATCAGAGAATTAAGATCCTTCCCTCAAGAGAAACCACTTTATCTGGCTTATCTGTTCTAAAGGCAATTAGACTATTCTAATCCTCTATTCGTCCTCTTTTGCATAAGGGAAAGAAAAAATAATGCTAAAAATCTCTTCTGGTGGTCACAGCCCAGGATCTCAGTCTACTACACAGGAAGGGGAACTGATTTTAATCATAAAATCATATAATACTTTCCCCTACACACCAAAACCTTACCTCTACATCAACAGAACTCCAATGTGGTAAGAGTGGATTATAATAGATAGCTGTAAGACATAGATTGTATTTAAGAAGGAGTTCCTAGGGAAACCCAAAGACAACAGGGGTAGAAAGAAAAGGATACTAGAAGAAATTAAAAACTCTGAAACCTACAGGTAAACCAAACATTAAATACAGTGTAAATCTTATTTATGTAAACATAAAATCTCACACCAAAAACTTTTCACCTAAGCTCTTGTTACCCAGTACATTATATCTAGCTTTCCAAACAATTGCAAAATATGTGAAGAGGCAAGAAAAAACAACCTGAATTGAAAAAGCAGCCCTCAGAACCAGTCTCAGATGTGGTAGAGATTTTAGAATTATCAGAACAGGAATTTTACTATGATACAGTTGTACGGTTATATCACAATAGCATGCTAAAGATTCTGATGGGAAAAGTGGACATCATGAGAAAACTAAATGAGTGATCTAACCAGACCAATGGAAACTCTAAAAAAGAATCAACAGGAAATGCTTGAAGTCACAAACATGGTCACAGAAATGAACAACTTCTTTGATAGGCTAATCAGCAGACCATGCATGATCAAAGAAAGAATCAGTGGTCTTAAAGGCATGACAGTAGAATATCCCAAACTGAAAAGCACGGAGAAAAAAGAAGAAAGAAGACATTATAGACTAAGAACTGTGGCACAATTACAAAGGGTATATAACATATGTGTGGTGGGAATACCAGAAAAAGAAGAAAGATGAGAAGGAGGAGAAGAAACAGTTGAAATAAGAAAGGCTAAGAATTTTTCAAAATTAGCATCAGACATCCAAATATATATCCAGTAAACAATAAGGAACACCAAGCACAATAAATACTGAAACATCTATCAGGGGTGTCCAACCTGTGCTCACAGGCTATGTGCTGATTTCGTGAGGACATATTTGTTTATCTATAGTGTCACATATTAAAATACAGACTTTTTTTTTTTAACTAATCAGCTTTTGTTAGTTTTTGTGTATTTAATGTGAGGCCCAAGGCAACTCTTATTCTTCCAATGTGTGGCAGAGAGAAAGAAAGGTCTAGATATATCTATCATATTCAAACTACACAAAATCAGAGGTGGAGAGAAAATCTTGAAAGAAGTCAGAGGAAAGTAATCGCCTTACTGATAGAGAAGCAGTGATAAGAATGACATTGGACTTCTTTTAGGAAACCACATAAGCAAGAAGAGAATTGAGTTAAATCTTTCAACCAGCAAAAGAAAAACCCATAACCTACAATTCTGCAGGCAGCAAAATTATCCTTCCAAGGTGAAGAAGGATAATTTCCCTTCTTGGGAAAGCAAATCTGAGGGAATTTGTCTCCAGTGGAGCTTCCTCGTGAGAAATGTTAAAAGAAGTTTTTCAGAGAAGAGGAAAATGATGTGAGTCAGAAACTCAGAACTACATTTAAAAAGTACACTAGAAAAGGGAAAAACGAAGGTAACATAAACTCTTTTTTTCAATCATGTCTTAATTGATTGAATAGATAACAGTTTGTCCAACTGTTTTCAGCAGTAATAATAACAACAAATAATTGGATGATGGCCTCTAGATAAATAAAATGAATAGCAGCAGTGTTATAAGGAATGGTTATTAGGAGCTTGGGAGGCAGGGAAGATGAATACATGGGGCATAGGGTATTTCTGGGGAGCGTAAACTATTCTGTATGAAACTGCTCACCCTAGGAGCAGATGCACGTCCTTACGCATTTTTCAAAATCCATCAAACTGTCCAGTACAAAGTCCTAATATCAACTACGAACTTCAGTTGATAATAGTGTATCAGTTTTGGTTCATTAATTATAAGAAATGTACTAAACTAATGCCAGATATTAATCATAGGGTAGACTGTGGGATTGGGATGTAGAATTCTCTGAGAACTCTCTATAGAAACTCTGTGAGCTGTCTGCTCAATTTTTTTTATAAACATAAAACTGCTCTGAAAAATGAGGGATTAATTAAAAAAAAAACACCTAATTGTGAGCACTTAGTGTCTTTGCAATGACTCAGCATATTTGGTGTTCATCTTTGCAATGACTCAGCATATTTGGTGTGCATAAATGCATTTGGATGTATTTAGTATCTGTGGGCCATGCAGAAGAATAGGACAAGCTATGGTGGGGAGGCAAGGAAGAGAGTTCTGTGCAGTAGTTGAAAGATGATTTCGGGGGTAGGAGTTGGTGCCCATCATCAACTCAAGGAAGAGAGTCTGACAGCTAAGTAAAAAGAAACTGATGAGCTTAATAAAAGTGTGTAAGGAATAGTCTCAATTTTAGTCAGGAAAAAGTTAAGTATCTATTAAAAGTGCTGCAAGACAACATAAATGAAGTACCTTTCCTGGGATGCACAGACGTGGCATCCGTTCTTGATAACAGCCTCCTGCAGCACTCCGCTCCTTTCTTTAGATGTCAATTAAAATATTAATTATAAGAGCTTACGAGATAGAATAGACAGTAATAAGTTTCTCATTAAAAAGGATAGTTATTAGCTTTACTGTGCTTAAAAAATAAATAAATACCAGAGAAATTTATCTCAAGTTAGAGAACCGCTGAGATTAGAAGTGTTGCAATTAGAGACGAGATTTGGAGGTGCCGAGATTACAATGATTAATTTGTCTCTCTGCCACATCCTCTAAAACATCACTCACAGGCCTGCTGAGAGCCATCATCACAGCAGCCAGTAAGGATCGAAGCAAGAGGAATGTTCTGGAATTGAGCAGAGGGCTCCCCACTTGGTCTCCTCCCCAGGATATCCTGGGCTGTGAGGTTGTTGTTTGTGGGGGATTATTTATTTTTTTAGCTTGTTTTTTAATGTAATGTACTCTATTATCCTTCAAAAAGTTTCCCCTTGCCCTTCCTCTCATGCAGACGTTTTGCTTGTCAAGTTCCAGGAGCACATACAAATGAGAATGCCAGTTTTCTCGCTGGAATTGAGACATGATTTATAGTTTATGGATTTTGAAGAATTATTAAACATTATTGACAAAATATTTTGAAAACTTAAATGTGGATAAAAGTTATAACACAAGAATGAAGAAGTCTGAGTAAAAATAAAACCGCTTTAATGAGTAGATACTTATTTTTAGACGTAAGGCTTAAGGGACTGGCAACTCTGAAAACGAAATTCCACAGCAACAAGTCTGGTGGCATGTGGACAGCCATGCCAGAAGCTTCCTCGGAGTCTTCCCAAAATAACCTGCTCGAGCTGGAATCTGTCTCCGACACATCCTCTCCACACTGACACCATCTCTGGGTATGTTAGAATGCAGCTTTACCTTTCCAGATCTCTCCGGGCCAGATAAGTAATTGATCCCTTAGACCTTGGAGTGGAATAGCGATCCCCCCCGCCCCAGTCGCTAGGCTGCGGGAGAGTGGACGGTCCAGAGACAACAGAAACAGATCTTACTTTTGGAATAGAATTACAGCTTTGCATTCCGACACCGTACAGTATTCTTTTTCTTGTGCCAAAATGGAATTCCTAGATTCTTAGATTCTAGGCTTGTCGTCCCGGGCGAGGTGATTGGGAACTCTAGTTACTTCACCTTATCCCAGGTGTCAGGTTACCATGCCATTTGGCCTTGATGGGTGTGGGCACATCCCTGCTCAGATGCTCTGAACACATAAGGGTTATGTGGATGTTGGTGGTTGTGGGTGATACCCCTGAAAGCCAAGCAGTTCTCTCTTCTAGTTGTCATTTCTCCCAGAACACTGCCAGGCTTCTCGCGAATTTCACCTCTAAAGGGATATATCCCTAGGCTACAGCCAAGAGCTTTACCTTCATATATACCAGGGATCAAAGAGAGAAAGCCCTAGCATCTCTCCAACAGACTGATAGCATGAGACACTTTCCCCCTTGATTATAGGTACTGTGGACTTTTAAAACAAACACCATGATACAGTCTCCTGGGGGAGGAAAGACATGCCTGCGTCATATAAGAAGTTTTCACACTCGATAAAGGTACAGACAATCAGGAATAGCTCTTCCAAACATACCTCAAAAAGCTTAGATAAAAGAGAGAAGGTTCAAGATCCCGGAGCAATTAAGGGAAGGAGGCAGTGGAATTGCTTTTATTAAAAGCCTTCAGTCAGACTGTCCTGGATTCGCTACCCAGACAGCGGTGTTATTTTGACATTGTATTAAATTGCTGGGAGATAAAATAATAAACCCAGGAGCCTATGTCTAGGGAGCAGGGAGAATCAGGATTTGATGTGGTGAATATATGCAAATGATTCTCCCCTGTACCATTGGATAGTTATCACGTTAGATGTCTGAACTGAAATTCATTACTGAGAAGTAGAACGTGAGAGCTGTTGCCGGGCCCCGTACACTGGGCTAAGTCACGCTGATCTATTACGTAAGTTAGGAGGCACAGAAAATTTTTACATCTTTGTAAATTCGAAGAATAGCTTTTAAATTGAGTAATTTTACATAAATAAGGTACGTAAAATATTTTGGTACCAATGGAAAATAGGTTTATACAATATACCTGAAATATGTTTAGTATATCAATTAGGTGTTATGGTTGAGTCACTCTGAGAACATTGCATCTCTTCTTGTTGCCATAGTTACCGTTGCCTGGTGGGGATACATTGTGTATCCTTTATGTCGTAGACTTTATTTATTAGCATAGACAACCATTTCTTCTATTATTTGCATGGTTTTTCCATGTTCACTATTTTTTATGCCTTTCCTCATTGATTTGTTTTCCTTTTTTAAATAAATTTTAGTTGGTGCAACTTTTCTTTCAAATTTTGACTGCCAAGTGTTTAGTGGTCTTGATGTGCAAAAAAATCAGGTTACAAAATAATCATAAGAAAGTAATTACACCCAGCAGCACCCGTAGCTCAGTCAGTAGGGCACTGGCCACGTACACCGAGGCTGGCAAGTTCGAACCTGGCCCGGGCCGGCTAAACAACAATGACAACTGCAACCAAAAAAAAATAGTCTGGCGTTGTGGCAGGTGCCTATAGTCCCAGCTATTTGGGAGGCTGAGACAAGAGAACCACTTAAGCCCAAGAGTTTGAGGTTTCTGTGTTCTGTGATGCCATGGCACTCTACCGAGGGTGACAGAGTGACACTCTGTCTCAAAAAAAAAAGAAAGAAAGTAAATACACTAACCAATAGAATAATCAGTATTTAAGAAAACTAGAAACTATAAAGCAAGTAAAGTTTGCTGAGATATTCTAGATGTAGCTATTTTGATGACATTTTTCTCTTTTATTTGCCTTTATAAAGATGATGATCTTTAAAAATTTTCCCCCATGTTGGGTGGCACCTGTGGCTCAGTGGGTAGGGCCCCATATACCGAGGGTGGTGGGTTCAAACCCAGCCCCGGCCAAACTGCAACAAAAAAATGGTCAAGCCTTGTGGCGGGGGCCTGTAGTCCCAGCTACCTGGGAAACTGAGGCAGGAAAATCACCTAAGCCCAAGAGGTGGAGGTTGCTGTGAGCTGTGTGATGCCACGGCAATCTACCAAGGGCAATAAAGGGAGACTCTGTCTCTTAAAAAAAAAAAAATGTCCCCCATGTTGATGGGTTGCTATTCATACGCTCTTGACCAGTCATTCTATAACTAGAAAAGACAGGTGTTTTTTTTTTTTTTTATTAAGTCTTTTGTACATAGATCATGAATACATTTATGCCATTGAGGGGTTCAATGTGTTGATTATTTGTACAAATTGGAGTGCTTACATCCTACTAATTAACATACCCTTCACCTCATTTAACCAATTACAGCATTAAGACGTTTGTGTTCTACACCTGATAGATCCAACTTGTACTTGCAATATGCTCCATAAGTCTGGTCCCCCTAGTAACCCTCCCTCCCCCTCCCAGAAAATGACTTTTTACCAGTGGCATCAAACAACTTTTCCTAATGTGTTCACTATGATGGTAATACAAATAATAACCGTACGTTTGCCTAGCACTTCCCATGGTATAAATCCGTTTCCTGTCTGTCCCTTTTCCTCTCTGTGGTTACCATTTCACTGTTGAGGTGCCTGAGATACAGGGTGAGTGGTCTATCCGAGGTCACACACAGCTAGTAAATGACAAAGTTATGGCTTAGGGGCTCCTTTACAAACCCAGAGCTACTTCCCTGTAGCACACCCATGCAGGGAGTCCACCAAGTAGTTAGTGGCAAGTGTAATTGGGGGGACTGGGAAGCTGGACTTAAAGGGCAGCCATGACCTCGCTGCCTGCTGGGCCGAGCTGCTCACTCTGTGAGCCTTTGTCTTTTTGTCTGTGAAATACAACTTCTTTCTCAAAGCAATGGAATGGCTCCAAAGAGAATTGATTGGAAAGGGCATTAAAAATAAACCTGGATTCTTATGAAAGTGGGACTAACACTCAGATATCTCTCTGCCATTTCATCAGAGGGGCATTAGTGACACTGGAGAGGTAACCGCAGGGTGTGGGGCTCACGTGCCATGCGTGCTTCCTTGAGTTTTGCTCCCTTTTCACCATTGCCAAGTTCTTGCTTAAACATCTAAGCAAACTTCTATCAAAATATGGGGAATTTTGCTTTGTATTGAACAGATCGGAACTGAAGTCTGAAGTCAAAAGTCACGATGCTGTCTATGACATTCTGCTTGGTTGATAGTCTTTCTTTTCCTAAGAAGAATGCCTTTCTCCTTGGCCACAGACTTCTTCTCAGAGGGGATGGAATTTCTGTCTTATCATTAACAACTCAAATCCCTTTTATTTTAAAGAAATATGGACATACCTACCCAAACTCATCCTTTTGCAACAAACTAAAGGAAACAACTGCTTCTCTCAAACACAAAGATATTTTTAACCTTGCTGGCAAGTGCACCCTAAGACCACTGCCTCCTAGCCACCTAGAGTGATTGCTCTCAGTTGATACAGGTATGTTTAAAAAAGAAACACAAAGTCTCTGTATACAGAGAGGAGGCTGAGGATAAAAGTTTAATCATCTGTGATTCACACAAAAGGTCTTTCCCTAGGGGGTCTGAGAATCTGGGTTCCAATTTCGTCACTATCTCTGTGGTATTGGGCAACCCTCCCCACAGGATATGGTCAGGTGATGGGTTGCAGTTGGCTAACTTGCTTAGGGGGCAGATATTGTTTCTTTATTATTATTATATCCCATGTCAAAAGATGCTTTTTAAATCACTTTTGTGATCTTGGGGGTTGAGGAATAACAAATTTTTTTTTGTTTTTGGAATAACAAAGTTTTAAAGCAAACCTTTGTTTGAGTTTTGTTTTCTGTTTAATTTTAAATTAGACACATTTTCTGACCAACCTGAGGAGACCATCCCCAGCCAAAAACGCCTGTATCTTGAAGGCACCATCAGAGAAAGCTTACTGTCAAACACACCTGCTCAAAGGATGGTTCTTTTCTCACGGTCAAGGTTTAGAATCCTGTACCTCTGCCCCAGGCTTGGTAACTGTTAAGTCTGGAGACTTGAAAGATTGCTAGGGATGGGTGAAGTGAACAGGGTAACCTGGAAGTCTTGAACAATATAAATTCAGCTAGGAAGGAATGCCAAAACTGTCAGAAATTTTCTTGAAGTGGCTCCATTCTGCCAAAGGTTAAAACTGCTTTAAACACCATGAACCTCCAGGAAATTCCGTAGATAAGTTGGAATGAATAAAAATGGTTTCGCTTTCATATACATATCTCAGGGTGACGCACCCAGTTGCTGAAAATAAACACGCTGTGCAATAGGGTGGCTTCTCCACGCAGATGGCTCTGAGATGTCTAGTCACACTGTGTCACAGGTTCCTGGGGAGAAAGGGGTAAGGGAACAAGGAGTTTGTAAAGTGTTCGTGCCTTCCAGCAGGACCACGTGGAGTTAGTTACCCGTAAGCGAAGCAGATAAAAACTGCACAACTAGGAGAAAGGAAAGAGCCCCAGTCCCACCCGATAGTGTCAGTCTCCTCTCACAGGTGAGCTCGCCACATTCCCGCAGAGCCATCTCTGTGGCGCCCTTTGACACCATAACCTTGCGCGTTCCCACAGAGCCATCTCTGTGACACCCTCTCACATCGCGACCTGGCTGCATTCCCGCAGAGCCATCTCTGTGACACCCTTTGACACCACGACCTTGCCGCGTTTCCACAGAGCCATCTCTGTGACACCCTCTCACACAGCAGCCTTGCCGCATTCCCACAGAGCCATCTCTGTGGCCCCAGCGTGGCGCATGTGTTCACTCAGCACGCGTTCCTTACAATGTCATTCTAGGCACAGGAGAGACCACAGTGCTGGAGAGCAGAGCTGGTCTGAGCTGTGGGAGCTCACATTGGTGACAGGCATTGCTCTGCCCAAGGTCGCAGCCGGGTTAAGTGCCAAGGAAGAGCAGTGCGGGGTGCTAGGGGCTCAGAGCCTGCCTCCGAGGAAGTGACAGGGGCCAGATTGGAAGGGCGAGAAGTGACCTGCGTGTTGGCGGGGAGGGGGTACACAGGAGTCAGAGGGCATAGGGAGAAAAGGATGTTCCATTCACTGGTGGCCAAAGTACTGTGCGTGCTCAGAGGACACCTGTCATAACATTCTTACAGTAGCAGGAAACGAAGGGGCAGAAATCAAACCAGGTACCCTGGAGCCACAGCTAAATGTGATGGGGCCCAGGTTTGAACCCAGTCCTGCTGCAGAGCTCCAGCCCTGTGCTGCCACCCTGCACTGCCTCCCAATGTGAACAGGCACTTTGGGGGACTCAGGTGACAGCCACATATGTGACAGTTTGCCAAAAGATCACTGTGAAGATGCAGCTGAGTCAGGTGCCCCAATCCATCAGAGACGGAGTTTGGAGAATGTGTAGCGGAGACAATGGTATTACTAAGAACGGGCAAACACACAGAAGCGTCCAGAGCCTTCTCTCCAAAGTGGGGGGCGTTGCAGGGGGAAGAGCAGTCGCAGGAGAAAGCGACGTGCTTGCCAGCACCCTCTCGAAACAGGCAAAAGTATTTGAAATACAGTACTTACCCCAACCAGGCCAAGCAAGACGTTTCAAAAGCATTTGCCGGCCGTGATTTCTTTTTTCAGTCACTTTTCACATGCTATTTAGTCCGTTTGCCTTTTTTGAACACACCGTTTTTTATGTGCCCACTAGACTGTGAACTTCTTGTCAACTTAAAATAACAAAGAGAGACAGGCTCCAAAGAAAGAGAAGGTTTGGGGATAGCAAGGGGTTACGGGTTAGGATACGGGTGCTTTGGTGGACCCCAGTTGCACTCAGAGAGGCGAAGGAAGGCAAAATGTGGCGGGTTACGTTGGTTGGTTTGAAACAATTTTCCTCGGCAGCAGGGATTAATAACAGGGCGAGGCAGCCCGTTAGTAGAACAGGCCATTGCTGGGAAGACGTCCTCATAGAAGTAGTTTTTGTGCAAGGTTGTGGTTTTGGCAGAATCTTCTGTGATAGACCCTGTTAATCGGGCAAAAATGTGTGAAGACCCTGTCCCGCCATGGCCTCCGGCCCCATGTTGTGACAGTTTGACGTAGTGACTCCGTTTTGGTACAGACAACTTCCACGCTCTCGTAGCCTAAATCTTTGCTTGTTTTTGCATCCTCTTGGCCTCACCCTGTGTCAGTCCTGTAGTGGACACTCAGTTCCAAATGAATTTTGTAGCCTCTCTGAGACCCAAGTCTCTTGTCCCTTTCTCTGTAGCATAGTTATTACCTCACCAAATTTATATTTCAGCTCTGCAAGCAGGTGCTTTACTAATATTAATGTACATAAAGAGATTACAGACTGTTACTGCTGTCCTGGTGCAGTGTATTTTGAAAAGCCAACAATAGCTAGTAATACACGGGAAACGCCGTAGGCGAGGAACAAGGGCAGGTGATAATCACATGTCTATAAATGCCATTTGTTCTTCCAAGTAATTAATTTGCCGTGGGAAGTATAAATGGACGGGACTTTCTATCGAAACTCCCTGAAGTGTAAATGGTTTCTGCCCAGCCACCAAGTGTTCACCACCCTTCAGGGATTGGTAGCACAATTTTGCCCCATTACAACGTATTTTACAGGTTGTTGGCATGTTCTTTCCCTGAAAACTAATAACGTCAGAACTCCGTACATCCATTAGCCTCCTAACTCACTGAGTCTTGAAAGAGAAAATTCTTCACTATGGGTGAAGTAAGAGAAAGTCAGTTATTCACAAAACTGAAGTGGAAAGTCTCTTTTTTTCTCAGAAGATGAGATAGAAAAAATACATATGAATCTTGTAATTTGCCCTTTAGCTGCAAAAGCAAGCAAGGGTATTTGACCTTTCTTTCCATTTGCTCAAATGTCTGGAGATGGGTCCTTATTATTCCATAAGGGCGTTTAAAGCACAGTTAGCCCTTGTTGGTTGTGACCGACATTTGACCTGGAGCCTGCCCTGATCCATATTTACTGTGATCCAGTATTGATTAAAGGAGAGTTAGCTGAATATCAATTGCCATATTCTGAAACTTGTAATTAATTTGAATCTGAAAATGTGCTGAACGTATTTTACTACCTCATGATTCAGAAAGCACTCCACAGACTTACTCAATTTCAAAGCCATTGTTTTAACATCACTTTAAATTGTATTGATCGATGCTACAAAGCCTATCAGTAGGAATTCCGGGTCGGTAGTATGCTATCAGTACGTCTCTGTAGTCTTCATTTTTAAACCAAACCTTCAAAGAGAAAACACCTGCGAGGTTGACTTAAAGGAAATTTCTTAGTCGTTGCTGAGTGTTTCTCTAAGTTCTCAGTAAGCCTTGGGAACTGCCCCGAATTGCTTTACAAAAACCCTCCGAAGTAGAAATGTTGTAATTGAAGAATGTGGTGTTAGAGAGCCTGTGAGGGAAACCCGGCCGTAGTCGAGCACAGGGCTCAGTGACCAGATACATTGTCCCATCAAGGTTTAATGAGACAGAGCCCCCAGCCGACAGGAAGTATTACAAGACCCCGCTGGTGTTTGCTGCGGTCTCTTCTCCAGCAGCCACAACTGCCACTTTCAATTGTCCCTGCTATTAACACTCATCTTGCAAAGCCAGGAATTTTTAATGTAGTGAAAGCCACTGCTGTAAAACAGGACCCTGCTGGTGTCAGGGTGCGTTGAGACAGTCCAGCGCCCTGGGAGGAAGCCTTTCATCAGCAGAGTCCTGCTCCTCAGACGGCCCAGCAAGAAACAGGGAGGTGGGTTCACCCCGGGCCAAGGTCAGTGTCCCCACCTCTGTCTCAGCACAAACTCAGTCCACAACTGATGTTTTCAAGAAAGGGCCAAATTCACCCCCTGAATCTGTCCTACTAAGGAAATACACCAGGATTTGCTGCCCTATTGCTGTATGAAGAAGTGACGGTTTCAAGGACATCTCATCACTGCAGCACTGCAGTCGGCACAGTGCTCTGGACTTGGCAGCCGGATCTGCTTGGCCCTGGGTGTCCTGCTGAGTAGCAGCTACTGAAGATGCAGCGTGGAGTCAGAGCCCCAGGACCCTGCCAGGGACGCCTGTATCAGCCTGAGGAAGAGCTCTCGCGGCCTAGCAGGGACCTGGCAGCAGAGGCCACCACCGCCTCCTCCCACCCCTGCTTGCCCCTGGGGTCCCAGGGTGGGAGGAAGGCAGATCCCCAGTCATGACTGTGCTGGAGCCCCATGGCCATGAGGCTTTAACATGCAGCACGTTAAGACTGTTCCTAAGAGTTTAGGAACCAACCAATTTACATTCTGCAACCAAATTTGCTTTTTAGAACTTGATCCCCCATCCCCTTTGCTTTGGCTCAGTCTCCCCAGAGCCCATTGGAGACCCATGTTATTGCCCAAGAGAATTAAAGACAAAAGAAAGAAAAAGCTCCATCAAAAACCAGAAGTCGTACACTTCACAGCAGCAGCCCATGGAGCTACCAGGGAGCAGCGTGGATTTTATTCAAATAGCAAATCTGAGAACTACTGTGCACACTGCAGTCAGATTATATGTGCGTTTTGGAAAATACTAGGCATTGATTTTGTTGAGTGGCTTAAAATTAGACACTTTAGAAATTATTGCCCACAAGTATTAATAATTGAGGGTGTCATTATTTATAAAGACTAAGGAACTTTGCTCTTAAATTGTAAAAACATTGCACAGTGAATTTATTAATATTTTCATCATTGTAAAGTCTACAAGGTTAATTGCTTTTTAGAATGCTGAGTGTAGCTAGTTTTTGCACAGTTTCTATTAATGGAAAAGGCTAAGGTTAAATTAGCCAGATTTTATATGGTCCTAAAGAATTTCTCATATACTGTGGGAAAGTATTCGGGGAAAATAGGATTTGGTGAGAAGATAGATCATGAAAGTTTATCCAGAGGAAAACACGCAGAGAATTAACTATGAGCCCTTCTTTGACCCAATGTTCTTCAAATATTACATCACTTTTTATGCCATTTGTTGAATAGAGCCCCGTGGAACACTGTGTAATGGTTTTTGTAGTTTGCTCTCTTAATATTTATTATACCAAATTGAATAGCATAAGTGTTATGGATAATTACTTATAATATTCAAAATGCTGTTATTTGCTGCCTTCCTGAACTCACACCCTTATTTTGCTAGTTCACATCCTGACTAAAACATTGTATTAGCAAATAAAGAACATGGTAGAATCGCAGAGTTACGGTCTATGTAATTGCAGACTGGGCTTGTTGCACAGGGATTTTTTTGAAACTGCACTTTACTAAAACTAGCTGAAAAGCCCTCTCCTTTTCCAAGGGATAATCTGAGAACTGAGAGGGGCAGGCACAGAGCTGGCTGAGCTGCAGTGGCACTGTCAGCTGGGGCTATGGTCCCCCGCAGGCGATCTGGGGGCTCAATAGGGTTCTTGGTAAGTTATGGGGCATGTGAGGCAAGCTTACAGGCAAATGGATTGTGGAGAGTTGGACTGGAAAAACATATTTAGGCATTTAAAAGCAAAGCCAGTTCCTCTAATCCATCGCTGGAGAATGGGAAGAAGGCTGGGAGAAGACGGAGTGCCTCTCTTCCAGGCCCCTGGTGCTTCTCCCATCGTTCTCCAAGTGAGCTATACTTTCTCCGTCTTCTTCCTCTCCTTCCTCCCCGCCTTCCTTGCCCTCCTTTATTCCTCCTAATGCAGAGTGCATGGTACCTCCACAGGCCCCTGCAGCTCATGGCTGGCTGCTGGCACCAGTACCTGTACTTGCTGGTTTAGTATGGAAGCCAGCAGGTGGGCTGGTGTCCCGAGGAGTAGTTTTCAGCAGAGGCTGGAATCTCCAACATGACTTGAATCCGAATGAGAAGTACCTTTCCAAGTACCAGTTTGAGACAAAAGGAGAATGGATGGACCAGCTCCCCACCACACTATAGCCGTTGTGGTTGTGCTTTGAACATAGACTCAGAGGAAAGATGTGTGTATTTTTATCAAAGGTAATGAATTGGTGCACTGTATAGAGAATCAGTGCCTCACGTTATGTAGCCTCACTCCGTCACCCAGGGTAGAGTAAGGCAACATCAAAGTTCACAGCAACCTCAAACTCTTGGGCTCAAGCCATCCTCTTGCCTCAGCCTCCAGACTGTTAGAATTACAGGTGTGAGCCATAGCGCCTGGCCAATATTGATATTTTTTATTGCATTCTTAGAAGGATTTTTCTTAAAGCAGTCATATGAGCACTTACAGTCCAAACACAATTCAAAATCCTGCCTACTCTCAGGGTCTTTTAAAACAAGTCATGCCTTACTAAAGCTCGTAAGAAAATATTCACATTGGGTGGCACCTGTGGCTCAGTGGGTAGGGTGCTGGCCCCATATACTGAGGGTGACGAGTTTGAACCCAGCCCTGGCCAGCTAAAACAGCAGTGGCAACTGCAACAAAAATCGCCGGGCATTGTGGTGGGCACTTGTAGTCCTAGGTTCTTGGGAGGCTGAGGCAAGAGAATCACCTAAGCCCAAGAGCTGGAGGTTGCTGTGAGCTGTGACGCCACAGCACACTACCGAGGGCAACAAGGTAAGACTCTGTCTCAAAAAAAAACCAAGAAAACATCCATATTTAATTTTGATTCAATGAAATTAAATCGCAAAAAAAGGATCCTTTTACTCTAAGATCAGCCATCAGCAAACGTTGTATGGAGCAGTCACTCCATACCCACCACTGAGTTCCAGATAGTCAATGGACCTGCAGCTTGGTTGAAGAAACGTTCTGAAGGTCCCACATGCCAATCACCAGACCCGACCCCATCAACCCGTGGTCTGTTCTGCCCCATCTGCACTACCCCCCATGTGATCTTGATGGAAATTTTAAACATTATATCGTTTTGTTCGTGAACAAGTATATAGCTCTAAAAATAAGCACTACTTTTGACATAACCACAATAATACCATTATCTGAAAAAATGTTAAAAGTAATTTCTGGGTATCAACATTTAAATTTTTGGTCCTCCATCAATGACATCATTTTTATCAGTTCAAATCAGGATCCAAATGAGAGTTACACTGTGATCAGGTTACCGTGGGGTGTGGCCTTTAACATCTCTGAAGCCATAGTTTTATCTTCATCTCTCTTTTATTTCCTCTCTTGCACGGTATCTGTTGAGGAAACTAGAGCTTATATCTTTAACTGCTTTCTGGAGTAGGAGCATCCATCAGTGAATGAATAAAAGGTTTTACCCCCAATATCCCAGCCACTGCAGAACTTTGCTTTTCCTCTCTTGTGCCCCTTGCTATGCTGCACTGGGGTTTTGTGTCACCTTATTCCTCCCACTAGTCAGGAGTCCTTGGGGCCAGCAGCCGCCTCTCACTCATTTCTGCATCTCCATAACTAGAGCAACAGTCAGTATTTTCCTCATCATAACGCAGTCAGCCATTCCTGCACTGGGGAAGTCCATGACCTGCCATGGGAGCTGGGGGCGCCTGGGTTTGTGGAGGGCCTAAAAGGAAGAGGGAGTCGTCTTACCCAGCCAGGTGTGTGGTGGGGTCCAGGGGAAATCGGAGTGTGTTCTTGTGTGCAGTGTGGAGCTAGAAAACATTCCAGGGCAGCTCTGATCCCTGTGCTACGACAGATTGCATGAACTGCTTCCGTTCGCCACCCCTCCCTGTGTCCCAGCCCTCGACCATGTGACTTTTCAGTTCTTCCATTAAAAATGCAGGTCAGTTTTCCCAGCTTTGGCAAGGGGTCCACAGAAGCGATGCAGGCGGAAGTGTGAGTTAGCACTTTTCAATTTGCCCTCCTCTCTTGCTCCTCTGCCTTCACCCAGGACCCCAGGCTAGAGCTGGGTCCACCTGCTGGAGTTATCCCAGCCAGGTCCACATCCCTTCTTCTCAGCCAGCAGCAACCATCCCCCACACGTGTGAGGGGGATGAAATCAGAACTGCCCACCCAACAGAGCCCAAGTCACTGACCCGCAGACGTGAGAGCTAAATAAATGCTTTTTGTTTGACAAAAATCTGAGGTGCTTCTGGTCTTGAAATTTCTCAAGAGGCAAATAATGGTCCTGCCTTGCCACTTGTAAATGTGACTATATATTCTGTGTGTATTCTCTTATATCTTCATCCTGTGCCTGTCAGAAATGAGTTAAGAAAGGCATTTATCTTCTCTGCATTTACGAAACTGGTAACCCAAATACGTAAGAACACTCTGTTCACCATTCCTGCATGCTTGTTAGCAATAGATTTACCAGCTTGCAAAATCACCTTTGAAATAGAAACTAAAATAATTCTCATTGATCATTCTACTCCCACCAGGGAAAGGGGCGTAAATCAGAGCAAGAGCTGGGTGTAGAACTTGGGTTACACGTGGCCCTTCTCAATGATCACAGACCCCAGCCTCCTAAGGCGTAAAAATTGGATTTATTGAGCAGTCTAGCCGAAGAGCGACTATAAAGTTTAACCAGCCACATTTAATAGAATCAGCGAGGTAAAGCGAAAGCGAAGGTGGTAGAAATAGTTTGCTAGAAGACTATTTCATAACAATAAGCTTAATTCTATTTAGAAAGGAAAAACAAAGCCCACTGGGTATAATTTAGCTGTCTGGCCATTTATGACCTGGAGTGCAGTCTCAGTCTATCCCAAGTTGATGTCCCTGTTTTAAAATATTTTATGCCATTATTAAAAGTTTTTAAGTGCAGTGAAACTTCAATCCAGAAAAGTCTTAAGAAAATGAATGAAATAAAGAGAAATTGGAGATAGCAGTAAACACAAAGAAAAATTTGGAAGAATTTTTTATTTGACAAAATTCAAAGTGGGGGGACAGAAGCAAGTACATTGGGCCTTTCTCAGATAAGATTTATCACCCCTGAAGCTTTAAAATCAAACATAGTTTTTCTTCCTCTTCTCTGTCTTTTCCGCGGTGAACTCCTAATGCCTCCGACCAATCTTCAAAGAATCTCAAGCAAGTCTGAGAAGGGAGGCCCCTAAACAAAGAGTAATTTGTGCTACCTTCCCTCTAAGAGCCTCCTCTCTACCAAAATAAACCTAATATTCCATTTGTTTAAAAAAAAACAGCGCTAATTAAAAGCTAATGATAAAGTCAGAACATGCCCTGTGTGTGTGTTCTGCTCCCTTTCTTTCATTTCAGAGTCCAGTTCTCCCAGACTCTGCTTTTTGTTAGCTGCATCTTCTTTCTTCCAGAATTTTTGGAAGACCAAAAAGTATTTTACTGATTTTGCATGGGTAATACATGTACTTGGTACAAAATTCTAAAGTGTGCAATTTACACACAAACTTTATGGATACCCTGTATAAGGGGCTATGTAGTGAGAAGTAACTTCCCTCTCTGACCTTGCTGGGCAGATCTCTCCAGAAGTATGCTCAGCTTATTTAAGTGGAGGTCGTCAGATCTGAACGGTCCATTTTTGAACCAAAAGTCTAGCTTATTATGTCTCAAACACGAAGCAGTACAATGAATCAAAGCATGAGTCTATATATCAACAGATATTGCCATCTTAAATGGTATTTGGTTTATGCCCATGGGTGGAGAGCCTGGCGAGTGAGTGGCAATGAAATTGTGAAAGGCATTTTCACAAGACTTGTTGAGAATTGGATATTTTTCCCTGCAAGAAGTGGTCCAAAGCCTGGAAGGAGTTGACAGTTGGTGCAAGGTTTGGGGAGAACAGTGGATGACAGAGGATTTCCAAGTCCAGCTTCTGTAGTTTGAGCAGCGTGGTTTGTGTAACATGTGATGGGGCGTGGTCGTTAAGAGGACTGGCCTGTCTCCATTGACCAATCTCGGCTGTTAATCACAAGCTTCCTTCATCGTTTCATCGGTTGTTTCAATAGACATCCGCTGTGATCAACTGACCAGGCTCATAGAGCTGTAGGGAGGATACCAGTGCTGGGGCACCACACAGACCCCGTCAGCTTTTCTTGATGAATACTCAGTTTTGGGCTGTGTCTTGGCACTTTGTCTTCATCCAGCCATTGTGCTCAATGCCTCTGATTGTCAAAAATAATCTATTTTTCATCATACATAGCAACACAGTATAGAAATGACTTGGGTTTAGGTTGTGACAGCAAAGAAAGTCAAGCTTTGAGATAATTTCTCTTCTGACACTTGTTTAATTCATGTGAAACCCATCCATCCAGCTTCTTTACCCTTCTGATTTGTTTCAAATGATCCTCTATTGTTGGAATAGTAACGTCAAACCTTGCTGCTGATTCACACATAGGTTGAGATGGATTCACGTCCACTATAGCTTTCAGCTCATCATTATCCATCTCAGGTCTCAGGTCACCCAGGCTCGTTCAAGATTAAATCACCTGAACAGGACTACTCACACCGTCACTGTTGACACACTGTGCCTTCATTAGCCACAATCCTTCCCAAACACTGTTGGTATTCCAGCTGTCTGGTTCCATGATGGAACTCGTACTCAAGAATAACACAGATTTTTGACTTACCCATGGTTTCACAAAAACTGCTTTAAAAATTTTTTTTGAAAGAGAATCACAAGCCAAAGCATGCATTTGAAAGAATGAGGATGTGCCTTCACAATAAAAATGAAACAAGAAGTGTCAAAGTGTAATGTAACAAATATCAACTGTCAAACTCAGCACTTAAGGAAATTGGATGTTTTATACTTCATGCATGCGCGTATTGCGTTAGTGATGGTACACCACACGCATTGTCTAAACCTCTCTCCTGCCGGTTAGCCCTAAAATTCCTATCTATAGGTGTCGAGCCGTCTCACCTTTCAGGACACAGTGGATGCAAGGCTGTATTTGCCAGTCCCTTGCCGATGGCCAGCTGGTGTCCTCCGTGATTGCAGGTGAAGATGCTTCCAAGCGTCTTCTCCATGTGTCGAGACCCACTTGTGAGCATCTTCAAGTTAGATTCTATATGTGGAGTACCGGCCGTAAGTATGTGCTTTTTAGATAATACCAGTATTTTCTCTGTACAACTTGTACTAATGTAGTTCGAGCAGCAGCATATAATGAGAGGCCTCTTTTCTCACACAGTGCACTGAGAAACATTTTTATCTACATCAGTCAAACAGGTTAAAAATGGTATTTAAAATGAGGGCAAGGTGAGTAGCTTTTCATGTTTTTGGAGGCATTTGTATTCCTTTTGTTGTGAACACTCAGTGAAATCCTGTATCTAGTTACTTGTGGCTCAGTGCGGGGCGGGGTGGCAATGGACGGTTCTGCTGTGCGTTTTTCAGCTTATTTTTTGCGTTTGGACTTGCGCACAGCACTACTTAATGGCTTTCTATATAGTACATTTTGTAATCAAGTACATCAGTCTTTTCATTTGTGCTTCTAGTTTTGTATCACACTTAAAAGGGCTTTTCTTTCATTAAAAAGGAATTGATTGCAGTGGCGTCTGTGACTCAAGGAGTAGGGCACCGGCCTCATATACTGGGGGTGGTGGGTTCAAACCCGGCCCCGGGCAAAAAAAAAAAAAAAAGAAATTATTGCTTCACTTTTTTAAGTTGAAAATATTGCTTATTACTCCATTTGGAATTTGATGGGCATAAGGTGTGAGTTCAAGATTTATGCACTTTTTTCCTAGCTGCCTATGCTCTTGTCCCTAACCTGCTAATTGACTAGTCTGTTATTTCACCACTGATTTAAATTATAACATATTACATTTCCTTGTATATGTTAGATTACTTGCACTGATCTGCCTGTCTGTTCCTGGGCCAGCCCCACATTTCAATTCCTGTGGCTTTATACTAGGGTCGAAAATCTAAACAGCATCTAGTCCCCTAGTAATATTCATCCTTTTCAGAATTTTTCTAGCTACTCTTGCTTATTCATTTTTCCAAATAAACTTTAGTATCAATTTTTCTGATACAAAAAAAAAGTTTTACTTCAAGTTGGTTAATTTTGACGTTGCATTAAATTTGTGGTTTAACTTTGAATTTTACCCTTTATGAACTTGAACATAAGAAGCCATTCCCATATTCAAATGTTTCCTGCACTTTAATAGTATTGTAAGTTTTCTTCATGTAGAAATTGCACCCTTCTTCTGAAGTTTATTCCTAAGCATTTTGGTATTTTTGTTGCTACAAGAAACGGAAGCATTTCTTCCTTGATGTTCTCCAGCTAGGATTAGATATACATAAAGGCTTTTGGCTCCTGTATATGAATTCTGATTCTGTCACTGTATCTTCCTCTTACTTGTAATTTTTTCATGTAAATATTTTGGGTTTCCAGGTAAACGAGCATATCACCTACAAATAATTATTATTTTGACCGTTGAAAGTTGTTTTATTCTAATTTCCCCTCACTGAAATAGCTTAATGACTTTAGGACGGTATATTTAATTATCCTCTCTGGCAGGCAGGATCGAGACCCTCTGAGATCGCAAATGACCGTCTCCCATATAACCCAAAACTCAGAATCTTCCACTTAAAACTACCTTCGCTTTCGTTTGAATTTTGTTTGGTTACTATCTTAAGTGTTGAAGTAAATTATAATAATCCATTTCTCACTTTTGGTTTCATCCCGGAGACCTGGGGTATAGGAGGTGGTTATGGCTTTAATCGATTTAAATTTTTACTTTGTAGATTTCCTTACAAATTTCGTTTAACATTCAGAGAAGACAAAGTGAAGTTGCAGAAGTTTAAAATATATGGATTATTATCTTAATAGTGAGTCTTGTTGCGCTTTCATTAACTGAAAACTGGCAATCTCATGAGGGACCAAATTAATTCTTTTTTTTTCTTCTACAACGTAATTCAGTGAGGAATTCAGTATCATACTATCCTAAGCCTCGTTGGGATAAACATTAGCTTTTTTACTGGTGAGTTGGACATGCAAGTTAATTAAGATTCCTGGTTGAGAGAATTTTAATAATCTTAGTTTTCTTGCAGTTAAATTTAACACAGGATGAGGAAAATTAAGGCAGTAAGTTATGGATTTACTCAAGCTTTAGCAAATCAAATTGTTGAACCTCTCGCCTTTGATATTTTCAGTTTCTGATTGCAACTATACATTTTTAATGGCTAATTAATATAAATGTTAATGAATATTAAGCATCTAGCCCCTCCTATTTGTAATCATACTCCACTGTCATTAGTAAGAGTCCTCAGTAAACAGCCCCACGTGTTGGTTTTGTTCTCTCTGGTTATTCTGAGCTCCCACGTGGCATTTCAGACAAGGAAACTGCATAGGCTGCCATGACTTCTGCAGTCCTATGGCACCTTGAGGGGGTACCTTGGATAGGAACGTATAGTCATAGGGTTTTTTAATCAGCTGCTGCTGTTTTTGGCTTACCACAAATTCCTCGGACTGCCTCCCTGCCTTTTGAGAAAGTCGGTGAGGATGAACTCTTACCTCTAAAGTCATTGCAAATCAGAAATATTAAATAATACAAAACAAGTTGACCTCCTAGGGATAAAACACTGGCATTATAAAGCATTGTGATGACTTGTAAAATATTTTAACAAAGGAAAATCACCCCTTTGAAATAATGGTCAGAAAGCACACCGACCAAAATTGTCTTTGAATTCTATGTACCAGGCTTTCCTGCTTCTTCTAGCCCGCCTGCATT
Source organism: Perodicticus potto (assembly GCA_963574655.1). Taxonomy (NCBI): domain Eukaryota; kingdom Metazoa; phylum Chordata; class Mammalia; order Primates; family Lorisidae; genus Perodicticus; species Perodicticus potto. The sequence goes on from CAUYRH010096380.1 coordinate 55,583, forward strand.
GGTTTCTTGTTCTAACTGTACTATTTTATTATGATGCCTTACTTTTATATCCCTTTCTTAGACTAGGAGAATGCACATTTGCAGAAAGGGTCAATGGGAAGAAAAGCCCAGCAGAGAAACCAGTAATGAAACAATGAATTGACAAACTTACCGAGCTCTTGTCCATCTGCAGCTGACTTAATTTAAGTGATACAGTATGACCAATAGTTGTTATTCCTGCAGACCTCAAACTGATGAAAGCAAAACGTTCAGCACCATTTTAGAAGAGAGTGGAAGTCCCCAAACCCACTGAGCAGTCTTCAGCCACACAGAATGAAGGCTGATGACAGTACAACAGTGGATGTTTTTAGAAACAGTGAAAACCTGGAGTATAACCACACATAAATGGGCTAATCAGACCTTGATTGCGTGAAAAGATTTAGGATTGCCTTAAGGTTATGATTCATTTCGGAAAGATTAGATGTAGCTTGGTTTCCTTGGATGGGGTTGAGGGCTGTGAGGACAGAAGCCAGTGGATTCCCTGTCTGATTTAGGGCCCCTTTAAAAGCGAAAAGGCAAAGATGACTCTTAACCAAGGAGCAGTGGCTTTATATTTATTTATTTATTCATTCATTCATTTATTCATTTATTTTGGAGACAGAGTCACCCTGCATAGTAGAGTGCTGTGGTGTTATCATTGCCTGCAGCAACCTCAGTCTCTTGGGCTCAAGTGATCCTCCTGCCTTAGCCTCCTGAGTAGCTGGGATTACAGGCACCTGCCACCATGCCTAGTTTTTCTGTTTTTAGTAGAGATAGCGTCTTACTCTGGCTCAGGCTGGTCTTGAACTTCTGAGTTCAAGCAATCCACCTGTCTCAGTGTCCCTGAGTGCCAGGGGTACAGGTAAGAGTCACCGCACCTGACCAGAGCAGTGGCTTTGGAGTATGTGCTTGACACCTTGATCTGGGAGATCAGTGCTATGTCCACTGGACGCTTAGCTAAGTGTTCCAGTGTAGGAATGTCATTTTTCTAGGATTTTGTTTTGTGTTGTTTTTGCAGAGCCAGAATGCCCTCTAATTGTTTTGTTTGTTTTCTAATGCCCTCTGCAAAATTGTAACTTTGCCTTAGCATTTGGAAGGATTACATAGGTGTGATCTCCCCAGGCAGAGGGTCTGTACTGATGGGCTGTCATGGCAAACAGGCAGGAGAAGAGAGGGTTAGAAAGTATTTTAAACGCCCTCCGTGATTACTTGCTAAATGCAAGAGGAGTACTGAACTTTATTTTCAAGCTCGTGACCTTTTCACAATCATAAACTGCATACCAGAATGTGCAATAGTTTTAATTAGCCACCCTGTTGATAAAAAAAGAACCAAACTGAATATGAGGTTTTTTTTTTTTTAATACTTATTGATTTGAGTAATTGAGAATAAAAGGATTGTTGTAAAGAGCATGCGACAGCTGAGTTTATCCTTGTTTTTTTAGAATTGGGGCAGAAATGTAAATGACATTATTTGGTTTCATTTCTTAGTTTAGAGAAATGAGGGTGACCAGCGCTGATTGACCAGCAGAGGCAAACTTGCAAACTTACGTCATGGTCTCCTTCAAAGCATGCACCTTATGTGAGGAGAGGTGGGCGGTTTGTGGTATTCGTGGGCTTTAGCGCCTATGATTTAGCAAAGCAATACCCTGGAGTATGTTAGGAAATAACAATGACAGATTCATTTTGTATTTTCTGCCCTGAAAAGCTATTTATGTAAAAAATATAAATACTGTATTTATGATGTAAAAATAGTTGGAAAAGATGGGTTCCACGGTATCTGTGAGTTGGTCCTAAGGGAGGGAGAACTAGGGAACCCCCAACCATCTTATGGTTATTAACTCTCTGTAAAAAGTGCCTGGATATGTCCTCACTCTCCGAAATTCCCATAGATGGCCAGCCAAATTCAAAATACAGGAATTAGGGCAGTGCATTGCCAAAGAGTACTGGCAAGGAAGAAATAGAGAGCAAGTCACAGCAGGGTGGTAATAATTCTGAGTTTGTATGTACGTGGTGAATTGGGAGTTTATCTGAAAATCTATGGTGTGGCGCAACAAAAAACTAGTGCCCTGTTAAGAAAATACGAATTTATGGACCACTTTTTAGGGATACTATTGCATAAAGTAGGAATACATTTATTTTGAATCTCGATGTTACTTTTTCCAGTGTGGAAAATCTGATACCAGTAAGCCCCGCAGGTAGGTCTCTAAAACAAGACGAGTGGACTTATAGAAAACACAGTGGTTATGTGTGTGTGCCGGCCTTGTGTTCCAGCAGGGAGCTGAGCGGGTTCAGATGATAAAGCTGCTACAAGCCCGCTGCCCAGGGTGGGTGGAGACTCTCTGAGCTGCAGACGTAATACACTCTATCCTCACCCCAGAAGGAACAAGTAGTGTATTGTTCTTATCAGTTTATATTGATAGGGTTTTCAATTTAAATTACTTTAATACCTCTCCTAGCCAATCGTAATCGTTTGCAGCCCTCCCCCATTTTTTTTTTTAACGTATTTCCCACAATGTCCTGGGTGGTGCTTAGCAGAAAGTGGTACTCACTAAACCCTTCTGGCAAATTGAATTACTTAATGCTGATTCATTTACTTTCTCCCATCTTAGAAAGCTAAATTATTCCTCAGGAAATCAGCTGTTTATTTCTACATTTCCCACCAGAACCTTCTCCATTCTATCAAAAGGAAAGAGATGCTGACTCCTTTTTCTAGAATTTTACTTTCTTTTCCATTTGAGGTTTAAGGACTGTGAAGAAAACGGAGTTTTCTTTTATCTTTGCACACAGGGTGAATCAGTCACGCAGATCCAAAGGTCCTCTCCCACTTTGGCACCTTTTCTGCCTCCATTGTCATCCCTAAAGCTAATGAGAGCCGCTGCTCCCGGGCTGTTCTCTCCCGCAGCAGTCAGTACGCCCACGCCACGTAAATGATTGCTTTTAAACTCTTGGTATAGGCAGCCACACCTTTATGGAAAACAGCGGGAACTGATACCTGGCCATGACCTTCTGTGTGTTGAGCCTCCTCACCTGCCAGGCACACCATCCTGAGGGCCCATCCTCGCAGCTTCCCACCGCCCTGGTTTCACTAGTGAGTAACCCGAAGCCCGCAGGGACTAAAAAAGGTCATGAGGGTGATGAGACTCACACCCAAGCAGTGTGACTCTGGGGCAGCCGCCTCACCTGCTGCCTGATGAGTGACAGCACGCTTCTCCCACCACACAGAAGGTCCACAGGTGCTCAGCAGTGCCTGCCGGTAAGTGAAAAGGAAAAGGTCAAACACTTGGGAACCTATCCACTGTGGGTTGACTCTTGCCTCACTTGCAGGCAGGTACAAGTGAGGCAAGAGTCAACCCACAGTTGATAGGTTCCCAAATGTTTGACCAATCACTGAAGCTCTTTGTTTGCAAGACAACGTTTATTTAAAGTGCCTGCCTTACAGAGTGTCTCTGGGGTTAGGTGTGACCGTAAAGCCCGGCATGTGGGTGATGGGGAGGTTGGGAAGACTGATTTTTCAAAGCTCTTTGGAGCAATTGTGAATTGGAGCATCTACGATAACCTGTTGGCAGCAGGGAATCGTTGAAAGGGGATAAACTTGTCCAGGAAATACATGATCAAGTTTGCACTTCTGAAACATATGAGTTCAAAGCATTGTGGAGGATGTCATGGGCAGAAGCAAGATCAGAAATAAGACCCGTGCTGGGAGCCTTTCCTCAGGTTTAGGCGGGAAGAAATGAGGTTTGCAGGAGGCCAGGGCTGGTGGGCCCAGGAGAGCAGCCCCACAGATACTGCAGGGAAACCTTAAAGGGTGGAGCTGCCAGTTTACCGTGGGGGTGAGGACACAGTCTGGGGCCGGCGACCTGAGGCTTCCAGCAGCCGGAGCGTGGGGAGGCTGTTACCGGGAAAAGGGAGTACTCGAGGGTAAATAAACTCATCAGTGAAGATCATGATGCTATTTGAGAAAGGCTAATTTTTATATTTCCTATCAAGAAAAAAATCACTATGAAAATGTTATTAGAAATAGGCTCAGGTTCACAACTATAGCGTAGGGTGAAGGAGGGAAGGGGGAGGGAGGGGGGTGGGTCGATAGAGGGAGGGTTAGCAGGGGGATCTCACCTATGGAGCATATTGCAAGTACAAGTTGGATCTATCAGGTGTGGAACACAAATGTCTTAACGCTATAATTGGGTAAATGAGGTGAAAGCTATGTTGATTAGTAGCATATAAGCATTCCAATTTGTACAAATTTTAATCAGCACATCGAATCCCATAATGGCATAAACGTATGTATGATCTATGTACAAATGAGTTAATAAAAAAAAAAGAAGAAATAGGCTCAGGGGTGCCGAAGTTATGAGATAAGGACCGACACGTGGGGTTTGTAGGGAGGGTGGCAGAGAGACGTCTGGCAGGAAACAACCACAGCAGGTAGGGGTCTCCAGCCCTGCTCAGCAGATCGTTGGGGCAGGAGGGGGAGAGATACGGATGGAGTGAGGAGGGAGAGGAGACAGAAACTACCAGAGGTGACGGAACCAAGAAGCAGAGGGCTGGGCTGGGGGAGCTGCGGCGAAGAGGGTGAGAACGGCGACCAAAGGGGCCCCATCCCAGGTTTCACCGCCCAGCTGACTTTCACGTGTCTGCGTGGAAGAAGATTTTACAAAGACATTAAGGGGCAGCCGTTCCCCTCTGCTCACTTCTCACGGATAGTCTGAAAGTTTGTCCACATGGGGAAAGCGTGAATGGTACACACCCCCTCCCCAGAGTGCTGTCTGTCACAGGTAACAAAGGGGACCAGGCACCGTGGGCCCGGTGCCGTCCTGCAGACTGTGCCTTTGAGCCTGAGTGAGTCATGGTCCGAGCTCTTTGTCTCCTTCAGACCATTTTCCCTTGGTCCTTTTCGGAATTTTTCCACCAAGCGTTTTACTCTACCTTACAGATACACCTGCTGGCAGCCTTGGCTACAGCTACGTAGAAATACACTGAAAGAGGAAAAAGATATTCCATCATGTTCCGCACTTCCGTGAGAAGACTTGGGTTCAAGTTGTGACTTTCCCCAAGAGCTCTGTACACGACCCCAGCCCAGCAGGCTGGCTCCTGTGTCCTCAGGGCCAGGCCCTGCTCTCCAGATGCCCGCTGACCTCATGGCAAAATCCCTGGGGTGTTCTGGGGGCTTCGCTTACTTGACCAGGGAAGAGCGTTTGGCCGGGGAGACCACGCCCAGCTTCCTGAAATCTGCTTTGGCTTCCTGGATACCGCCTGGTCCTGGGTTTGCTTCCCTCTGGCCGCTCCTTCTTTCTACCCCATCTTTCTCTACCTGTCTTTAAATATCGCCCATGGAGCTCTTTTCTCTACGAATCTCTTGAGTAATCTCACTCACTCCCCACCTCCATCTGCTTGTGAACACATCCGCTACGGCAGGGAGACTAGTCCAGCTGAACCCACCAAGAACCCAGTCACACCTTTGCCATGCCAGCTGCTGAGGCGCAGCCTTGATGTTGCTCCTCTGATCACCCATATCCCCTTAGAAACCCATCCTGTTGACTCTACCTCCCCCTCTGCTGCCACTGCCCGGTCCAGGCCTCAGGAGTCTCCTCGTCTGGTCTTCGTGGCTGTCTGCTCCCTTCCCACCTTTTGTTCTCCCCATTGCAATTAAAGGAGCTTTCAAATCCAGTCCCGTCGCTCAGTGGGGAAGTCCCTGGGAGTCCTCAGCTTTCCAGGACCTTCATGGTCAGCCCTTGCTCACATCTCCAGCCCCATCTCTGTCCAATGCCGCCCTCTCAATTTTCCTCTCACCTCTTGACTTTGTATATACTGCTTCCTCTTTCCAGAACCTTCTTCCCTCCTTTTGCTCACCTCTAAGTGAGAGTCAACCCTGTCCCCTCAACCTGGACAGCTCATCCCCTCTCTTTTTTTTTTTTTTTTTTTTTTGGGTCAGGGCCGGGTTTGAACCCACCGCCCTCGGTACATGGGGCTGGCGCCCTACTCCTTGAGCCACAGGACCACCCTCTCTTCCCCTCTTGTCCCTGCAGCTTCCTTCCCTCCTCGTGATCAGATGAGGTGCCCTGCTCTTTAATCCATAAGCCCTTAATCCCTATACTCCTCCCATCGTGGCATTTGTTATAATTCCCTATTTTAATTGTCTAGTGCCTGTAATTATCTATTTTAATTGCTTGTTTAATCATCTATTTATCCTCTTATAGGTGTGTCCAACCCGTGGGCCACGTGTGGATGATGTGAGGACTTTTTTGCTAATCTGTGGTGGCGGGAATCAGAAAATTCTGCACGGACCTTTTTTGTTTTTGCTCATCAGCTTTCGTTAGTGTCTGTGTATTTAATGTGTGGCCCAAGACAGTTCTTTTTCCGATGTGGCCCAAAGAAGCCCGCAGGTTGGACACCCCTACATGAGCTCCAGTGGGGTAGAGACCATGCCCATCCTGGTCACTATGGTATCTAGTGTCCAGCACACAGGAGGCATTCAAGACAATGCTACTGAAAAAATGATGCCCCCAGGAGTGCAAAGACAAGCATCCTGTCTTCAAGGAAAATGGTATCATAAAGAGAGAAAGCTTATGAATAACTATCACTTGGTAAATACAACAGCAGAAATATACACGATTCAACTTGCCACCCGAAGGCAGTGGCTAATAACTTCCCACTGACTTAGTCAGGAAGATAGGAGTTGGTTTATAAAAAGCGTAAGGAGCCAATATGAAATCCAGCTTTGGACTTAACGCTGCCACTGGTTACGTTTTTCACCTTAGGTGAATTGGCCCGACTTTCCTAACCTTCATTTCCTTCTCTACAAAAGTGGAGATAATAATAGCTCACTTTACAAATGGCAGGAAGGCTAAGTGGAGGAATTTAAGTGACATACACACGAGAACATACTCAGTACATTGAGTCTATTTGATTGTTTGAATGAATTTAAAGTCATTTACACAATGCTTCTGGAACAGACACACCTGAGGATGAGTGAGGAAAAAAGAGTCTGTTTCCTAATGTGACTAAAGCAACAACTTCAGCCTGGGTCAACGTGAAGGAGTTTCTAAAACATAGTCCAATACATAATTTATGTTTGCCTCCATTAAACTGTAATGCACCCCGCGACAGACAGCCTTTACACTAAAATCTCCATTTACCACAACTCTGGAGGGAATGACTTGCTCTGCTGCCTTCGTGCTTAGAGCAATTTACTAGCCCTGGGTCATCTTCATTCATCCCAATCTTGACTCTCCATGATATTACATAAGGAGCTCTCTTCCCCAGACCTCCTCCTCAGCCTGGTACACTGAGGGAAGCATCATTTAAAAGTGTAGAATCTGTGGCTGTCTGTGAATGGCAGAAACGCTATTAAGGACATGGGCTATGAATGTAATTCCCATGAAAAGATACAGCAATATCTATATATTACATTTTATTTTCTTGGGAAGATTGATGCCCCATTAGCCTGTTCTTTGTGATGCTGGTGATCAGAATATCTGAGTTTTTTTTTCTTTTTTTTATTAAATCATAGCTGTGTACATTAATGCAATCATGAGGTACAATGTGCTGGTTTTATATACAATCTAAAATATTTTCATCAAAGTGTTTTACATAGCCTTTATGGCATTTTCTTAGTTATTGTGTTAAGACGTCTACATTCTGCATTTAGTAAGTTTCACCTGTGCCCTTCTAAGATGCAATTGGTCCCACCAATTGCCCTCCCTCCATCCATCCTGCCCCCAATATCTGAGTTTTTTAATCCTAAGAGATAATATCATGAAATTTCTGTCAACCACTTTGACTTCCAGAATGCCAGCAAGTTGGATTCGGTTAGTTTGGGATCCCTGAGGTAATGTTAAGTCATTAATTAACTCACATAGCCTTAGGCATCTTTGCTGAAATCCTGGCTGCTCTATCTCTTTAACATCCTGCCAATCAGAATCTTTGCACTCATATTTTGTCAATGGTTTGACATTCCCTAAAAACGTGTCTGGTTGTCTAAGCGTGAATGCCACTGTTGAGACGCTCAGAAGTCCTTGTGTACAGGAAGAACCATTCCCCCTGGCCCTCAGAATTCAGGGCGGGAAGGAGACAGCAGGGCTTCCCCCTGTTTTAGAACTTTGAAAGAGTCACATGGCAGGCTGGCAGCATATGGGGCGTCTCTCACTTCTGGGTGGAGTGGATGCCACTGAAGCCCTCAGTACACAGTCAGTAGTAATTGCCATTCTAGATTTTATCAGTATTTTGTATCAAGACTTGAGTTTGGCTTTCCGTGAGTAGCCAAAAGGGCCTTGTGTGATCTTTACTGCAGAATGTCTCATGGTTCTGGTGTATACAGTGGTGCTCAGTGCTGCTGCACTTCCGAATTGCCCGCGTAACCTTGATCTAAGTGCACATGCTTAAGCCCCACCTAAGAGACTAATTTGGAAATTCTGGGAAGGTATATCTGTCACTTCCACAGGCAATTTGGAGACACAGCTGCCGTCAGGAGTCACTGTCCGTGGGTGGACAGCCTCCGCCCAACCTCCTGCTCCCTCACCTCCGCTCAGTTATTGGCACATCTCCGTCTCCATCGAGGCACTTCTACCCTGATTCTCCTTTTTCCATCTACTGAAACCCTAGGCATCTCTTAAAACATTGGCTCTTAACCCTTAATGCAAGTGGGAGAAACTTGGGGCCAGCAGGGTGGCTGGAACAACATCGTGAGACCCAAGACCTGTGTCTAGAAAAAATAAAATAAATATGAAAAGTTAGCAGGCATGGTAGTATCTGGCTGCTGAGGTGGGGGGATCCCTCGAACCCCTGATGCAACACAGGGAGACTGCATCTTTAGAAGAAAAAAAAAAGACAGGAAAACCTTGTAATATCTGAAAAAGCTCTGTGTCCAGTAGTCCCTGTCCCAGAGGTTCTGATTCGGTGGGGTTAGAGTGGAGTCCGGACAGAATAGTTTTTACAAGCTCCCCTGTCGACTCTGAGGGATACGTGGCCGGGCTTTGACAGCCACTGCTTTGAGCTTTCTCCTGCATAGCCTTTCCACGGGGCAGCTCTCGGGATTAATCACCCCCTCCCCCATCTCACGCTCTTCCCTCACCCCACTAATGCACGCGGTCTGCATGAAGTTACAGCCGCCCGAGGGTCTGTCTCCCCATGGGACTGGCAGCCCTCACGGGCAAGGACCATGCCATCTTCATTTCTGTGTCCCTGCCCTGATTCAGTGCCTGGCACAACCCAGGAAATGTGTGTGGGATAGACAGTGGTGTTTGTGACGAGCATGTATTTATAATTTAAAATTACAGTGTAAAATCTAGAGAAAGTAAATAAACTTCCACAGCTGCTGCTTGGTGAGGCAGTGTCAGTGTCGAGAGGAGACGGCGTCCCTCACACTGTCACTCCTCGGGGGGTGTCTCTGGTCACTGCGGGCCCAGGCTGTCCGTTCTCATTTGATTTTAGATCCCTTTAACATGTCTCTTTCACCACCTGCCTTTGGAGTATTTTTCTGAGGGGAAATGCAGGTTTCTGTGGCTTGGGTGCTTGGAGTTTTCTTCTTCTTCCTCCTCATCTTCTCCCTCGTTTTCTCTGCCCCTCCTCCTCCTCCTTCCCAAATTTCTTTGATGGAGGGACCAGGATCCTGCTGTGGGTGTCTGTGTTCACCCAACGTCCCCGGGCTCTGGGGAGGCTGAGGGCTGCACCTGCAGACACCAGCTCACACGGGCCATTGGCCGCCCCTGCACTGCACCTCAGCTCTGCCTGGGGCCCCCAGCCCGGCCCCGCTCCAGCACCCATCCTTCCCGCCGGCCGCACTTCCCGACCCCTGCCTGGCCCTTCATCCTTCAGGTCTGTGTTTAGCTCTCGTCCTAGCCGGGAAAACTTCCCCAACCTCCCAGAACTGAGTTCGGGGCTCCTGCGCTCCCTATTTGCTTAGCTATCGTGTTAAAATTGCCGGGGTGCTGGCCGGCAGGGCCGTGTCTTCACCCCCACCTTTCCCTGTTCCCTCATACTGTCACTGACCGGTAGTAAATAGCCAGTGAATGTTTATTGAACACTGGTAAGGACAAGAAGCCAAGTTCAGAAGCAGTGACACGAACAAGGGTAGCTACTCCTGAGACAGGGAAGTCCTTAGGGCCATTCCTCCATCACATCCCATAAAACCAAAGAGCTATGGCCCTTTACCCAGAGAAAGGCCATCCGCTCACTGGCTCTAGCCTCCTGGCCTCCGTGGGTCATAAAACCAACCCTCCAGCTCTCCTAGAAGAGTTCTCTTTTCTAAACATATGGTCTGTCCTTCGTTGTCCACACAAACCATGCTGCATCCCACTTCCACACCTCTGAAGGGGCGGGATAGCCCTCCCTGGAAGGCCCCCCTTCCTCCGCCCGAGCCGCGCCCTGTCCTGCCTGCAGCGCCTGCCCTCAGCCCCTCAGCTCAGCCCTCACCTCCTCTAGCCTCGCTGGACGCTGGGAGAGAGTGCACAGAGGTCATTTGTTTGCAAATGTGCTCTCTCCCCTAAAGGACCCCACTTCATGGCTTTCCAATTCCAGCACCCAGTGCCGAGAGCAGCAGCTCAGGAAGTATTCAGAGACGGCGTTCACTTCTGGCTGGAGAGCTCAGCAGAGATTCCCAGAGGACACAGGACAAAGGGAGGCGTGAGGGCGGCCCCGGGTCCCATGGCTCACGGGACACAGAATTCCAAGTTCCAAGTTTTGGAGGCACTGATGGGAAAGGCCTGTGGGCAGCACTGACCAGGTTGGACCACCTGCCCCCAGCTCTGGAGCCTTCCCTCCCACACGGCTTATTCTCCCTTCTTGGACTCCTTAATTTAGAGTCTGATTACTTGATGTCCAGACCTCGCCTCCTCCTTTACACACCCACTCTGGGGGATGCCATCTGCCCTGTCGCTCACAGAGTGTTCAGCTGTGCACTCTACCTGCATCTCCAGCCCTCATCTCTCACGCGCCCCAACCATGAACACAACTGCCCTTCTAGGTCCCCGCACCTGCCTGTCAGCCTTCCTCCCCGCAGACTTCCTCCGGCCCTGATCTCCTTCCACCAAGTGAAGCCAGAAACCAGTAACAGTGATGGCTTTTCTCTCTCTCGTCAACATCTTTCTTGACTCACATCCACCTACTTCTCGCCATACCTGTGGTGATGACCTGATTCTAAGCCACCGTGGCTTCCACCCGGTGACTACAAGGGCCAGCCCTGGTATTCTTCCTGTTTCCAACCATTACCCTCTCTGGTCCATTCTTCACACTGCAAGATAAATGATATTTTTAAAAGTCAAATGTAATCATGTAATCCTTCTGCTTGAAACTTCAAAATTTCCCCATTGCGTATGGGAGAAAGTCAGACTTTCTTAAGGAAACCCTTTGTCATCTGTTCCCTTCTAGCCTTCCCTTCGCTCTTGCCATCTCCTCTGTTCCCTGACTTGAAACTCCACGCATGGGGACCATTTTGGGTCCTCCAGGCTCCTCTCCCATCTGGGCCTCTACCTAGGCTGCCACAAGCCACCCACTCCACCCTCTCCGGCTGCACTGTGTGTCCTCTTCACCTAGCCTTCCCCTTCTAATGGACATACAGATCCCAGCACAGACTTCACCTACCTGCAGCCTTCTCCGGCCTTAGATCTGGGCAAAGCACCCTTCTTTTCTACCGGAGAGACCTGAGGTCCCTGGAGAACATCAGCATTCTGTGCTATAACTGCTCGCCTAGTTGCGTAGTCAGTGACAATTTGCCTACAGCGTGGATGGATGGCCAGATGATGAGTTTACAGGAATTAAGCCTTTCTTAAAGAAGGAACACATTCTAGAGAACGCATTAACAGCGTGGGAAATTCTAAGACATGGTAGGGAAGGGCCATGGGGCATTTTATTTTCAGGTAACCATTATCTATCTGCTGCACCTTTGAAAATCACTTTTGTCACACAGTAGCCCACACAGGCAGAAGGGGCAGAACATACTGAGCTTCATTTATCAAAGAGAAAACTCAACGCCCGGTATAATGAGCTGTCCAGCTAGATCACACTGGGCTTTTGACCTTAGACGAGATGAAAAGCCTTCTCAGTGCCGGCCACAGGGGCCACTTGCCCTGGTGCCCTCAGGTGGTCACTAGAAAGCTGAGTGACCCTATTGTCTCTGCTGAGAAAGACCTGGTGTAAGAAAAAGAGAAAATGGCCGGGAAAGCATCCCCCGAGAAAAGAACAAATACCGGATCAACCCCTTTTACTCATTCAGTCATTCAACAAGTATTTCTGGTTCTCTCCATGTATCTGACATGGGCCAGCTCTGAGCATGGTGGGGGCGGGGTATGAAAATGGAAGCCATTCCTTCCTCACGTACACACCGTGGGTGAGAAGAGGTGAATGGTGTGAAATGAGAATTGGGAGAAAAGTTGTGAAGGGTGGCCTCCGTGGTAACCCAGCAGCAGATGACAGGGACACTGGACCGGTCGGGGAGGTCTGAGGACTTGCAGGGCAGGTGACGCCGGGCTGCCAAGGGCACGTACAGAGTGAAGAGACTGGGAGACCTGAGCAGGAGCCAGTTAGCTTCTTGGAAACCGAAGGATAAAAAGAGGAACCCAGATCCTCATCATCATGGAAAAGTAAAGGAAGTATTTAGCTTAAAGATTTTTACACATTGCCATTCTGAGTCAGCACAAGACTGCATTCCGGCCAATTGTAGCTGACAAGTTAGGGAAAGAGCAAGACAATTCAGGAAGCTGGAAGGCGGGAAAGCTGGCACGGAGAGGAGCAAAGGATTCTCCCTTCACTGTCACGTTCAAAGTTTCCAAAGCCGCCTCCTATTGCCAGTGGGCAGGTGTTTGCCTGCCTCTGGGTCCTCACTGAAAGTCAGCGCACACGGGGCCCTTGTCCTGGCATCAGAATTGGCCTTGCAGGGAGCCTGCAGGTGGTGACTGCAGAAGGTTTGCTGATTTAATGCCCCTTGGAAGAGCGAGCCACTCGCTCACCCTGATCCATCAGGCCAGGAAAAGGGCCCAGGACTGCTGGGCTTCTTGGCTGCATGGGATCTCTGTCCGCCCTGTGGACTGGGAAAACGGGAGGAGAGGAGAGAAAGAAGAGGCGCCGGAGCCGATCAGGGATGGGACAGGTAGGACGAGCTTGCCGAGAGGAGAGGTGCAGCCTGTCTATGGAGGTGCACAGACCCACGGGGGGCGGGCAGCACGCGTCCCAGGCAGCCTCCCAGGGAGCTGAGGGTGAGAGACGCCAGGGCTGTTAGTGCCGGCCCCTTTGGTTGCCATTCAGCACATCACTGCCACTGACCCACAGAGAAAAACGGTTAATGGTGTTGACTTTTGGCAAAACTGGCATTAAAAACAGATGCTTGTGTATGCTTTTAAAGTTTATTTTCTCAATAAAACACCAGGCATTCGAAACCTGCAGTTCTTCTTATCACCTTGATGGCAACTTGCCTTGTTTCCCGAGGGCTTATTCTCCCATTCCGTCTTGAGTTCGTCAGTAAGCAAATGTAACTTGACATTTCCCTGTGTACTTGGTTTGTCCCTTCCCAGCCACTCTTGGGGACAGCTCCTGCCCCGGCCTTCATCTTCATTGTCTTGTGATTGTAACTCTGAGTGTCCGCCGTCCCTCTAATCTGTGTCCAGTTGTGTCCTGCCACTGCCCAGGTGCCTGAACGGGCTCCTGACATGCCCCTCCTCCCATCTTCATGGCCCAGGAGCACCTGCCATTTGCGGAGTTACTCCAAATTCTATTTTTAAGGAAAATTTGATTTTAATGCACTTCAGGCCAAAGAACAAAAGAAAAGGTTTCTATCCAGAAGCAAAATTTCCTGCTAATGGGAATTGGAAAAGCAGGCCAGGTGAGGGCTTCAACAAGGAGTAATGGTTTTTCCTTTACTCAAAAATATCCCTTTAACCCTTTCTGATCCTATGTCAGAGTTTTGTTTCTTGTTGGTTTGTTTTGTTTTTGTTTATAAGCAAAAATAAACAAAAACCCTTTATGTAACCTAAAATAGGTAGCAAAATCATTAGCTGAGTTCCTATTTATGTTTTTCTCTTTTAAAACCTCAGGATAATTACAAGCAATTCACCAACCTCTTTCCCACCCACAATAAATATGAGCTGGGAAGTTTGTGTGTGACAGAAAATTTGGACCCGAAAGGGTTAACGGTTCTCCTGCAACCAAAGATTCTGTTATTTCTGACTATGCATTTTGTGCTGTAACAAGAAACTGTGAACCTAGGGGAAGTCGTTAGGCCTCTGTCCCTTGTACCTGAGAGGTCAGTTGTGTTCCTAAAAGCCTCTGCATTTTCGTTAAGCTGTTGTGATCAAAGCTGGTGAGCACTTGTGCGTTGAGAGTGGAGGAGACAGAAGTGGCAGCGACACCCAGAGGGTGCTGGTTTGCTGCCACCCTCACAAGGGTAAGTGAATGCTGGAAGTACCTGGGGTGGGACAGAAGCAAAAAGCCTTGGTGATGAGGAAATATTAGAACGCGTACATAAAAATTCAGGTGTGACTCCGACACAACCAGATTAGCACCACACACTGAGCTGGTCACCTGTCCCCTCCCCTAATTTTCACCCGAAATCCATAGAACTATCGTTGTCAGTTACTGTGTGCAGAAACTTTGACCTCCCCAGCAAATACCACAATTATTTTGAGAGGGCAGGAAAATCTTTGATCTTTTTAAAATGTTTTATATCTTTTGAAATATGCTATTATGGCTGACAAACTCAAGGAGGACTTTGTCACATGCCACTTCCGCTTGTCTTCTTGTGTATTTTCAGCCAACATTAAAAATACATATAGTAGTAATTAAGTCTTCTTTAGAAATCATTTCTTAGTGGTAATGGCCTTTTTAGTTCCCTCAATGAGACATCATAACTTGATTAATTACTCTGTTGGCAGTCGTGACAACAAGAGAACCTGCATAATTGTAAACCCTTCCCTTGCTGGTACTTAGCAGAGTAATTACCCAGGCTGATTTCCCCACTTTGGACTATCAGAAATATTCCTGCCGTCTGCCTTTGGGGAGGTGTCATGGATTCACTCAACAAACGAAATGTGACTCTTAAGTAATGGGCATCTCATAGAAATGGTCTTGGTGATGTCCCTTCTCGCCTCAGACTAATTTTTATTAAATTTACTGTGATGGTGAGAGCTGGTTGGGTATAAATCCAAAGGGAAAAATCCTAGGTTTCATTTTGTGAGGAAAAACTTTCTTTCCATTTATTTCACTCCCATTTTGCCTTTTAAAAAAAACTTTAGAATTCTTCAAGGAATAAGATGTTATATTATGTAAATAAAAGGAGACAGATGGGTTAAAGGGGGGAAGAATATTTCCATTTTAGCTCAGCTTTGGAAAACTAGGCCAACACTGATAAAAACTAAAGAAAGACAGATTGAAACCAGATTTGTCTTGCAAGGGAAATGCCGCAGTATTAAGACTCCAAACACAAGTGACTTTGACTCGAGAAACCATTTCCACTGGCTTCAGAGGGGGTGCTCTCTAAATGGACTTGTTCAGGTTTGATTCTTCTTTTTGTTTTTAATAATTTGAGTCATCAGTGACCAAAACAAATCACAAACAATTTTTACATGAAATTTGGAGGGCATTTCAAAGGCATGGAACATATTATATCTGAGCTGCTTGACCCTTCATATTCGTCCTATGTTTCTTATTAGATTTGCAACATTTTACAATCTAAACTCACACTTGGTGACATTTTCATTAGCGCTTCTTATTCCATGTTCTGGGTTTTAAATTTTAATGCCTGTCTTATAAAGAAAGGGAGAATAGAGGCTTCTTAATCAGAAATGTATTACTTTCAATTTATTATCTTCAAAAAAAGAAAAAAAACACTTTGCACCTTGTTGACTAGCTCGTCATAACTAGACTTTAAAAGTGTCATGGAAAACAAGATGAGGCTAGAGAAGGCAAACATCAGCTTTCTAAAGAGCCAACAAAATCGGATGGTAATGGAGGGCTAAAGTACATTTTTAAAATGCTGGGTAAGAAATAACTAAGGAACTAGCTGAACTATGATTCTTACGTCCATAGCTGACTCATCTAAGACATGATGGGCAACTTTGCTCTTAGTCTAAATTAAGACTACCTAGAATAGACTAAATTAAATTGCCTTAACCATCAAAGGTGGAGGCTGTGCTAAGAATCCTTGCACACATGTGGTCAGCCTTCCATACTGTGGGCTCCACACCCCCATATCCTACTAACTGAAAATTGATATTTCTCTTTTTTTTTTGGGCAGTTTTTAGCAGGAGCTGGGTTTGAACCCGCCACCTCCGGCATATGGGGCCAGCACCCTACTCCTCTGAGCCACAGGTGCCACCCCTAACTGAAAATTGAAAATACCTGAAACAAAAAGCCAAGATTAGTGGCTCATGCCTATAGTCTCAGCTATTCAGGAGCCCAGCCGAGGTGGGAAGATTGCTTGAGGCTAGGAATTCAAAACCAGCCTGGCCAACATAGCAAGGCCCCATATCTAAAAAGAAAAGAAAAGATTAAAAAGAAGAAAGAAAGAAAATAGCAATATAACAATAAAAAAAGGTTTTAAAAAAGTACAGCATATCAGCTATTTACATAGCATTTACATTGTGTTAGATATTGCAAGTAACGTAGAGGTGATTTAAACTATCTGGGAGGAAGTATATAGGTTATATGCAAATATTACACCTTAAGAGACTTGAGCACCTACTGATCTTGATATCCGTATGCGTCCTGGACGGATCCCCCGTAGATACTAAAGGCCAAGTATATTTAAATTTGGCCTTTAGGACCTTGATCTGTCTGTAGACTTCAAAAGCACAAGCATTGTAATAAGGTGTTGAGTTCGAGAGCTCGGGGTTCCCTAATGCAGGGAAACTCAGAGGTCCGTGGGGAGAGCTCTTCGGCCCTGACCCTAGGTGTTCACCCAGTCCAAACTCTTCTACCTGCAGGTGGGGCTCGGCCTTATCCCAGTGGGTCACTGTTCCTGAAAGACATGCCTGCTGCTTACCTACACTGGCAGCCTGGAGCCCCAACTCCTGGACTCACCCTCTGGCCCTTACTTTTAAGTTGACATAAACCTCTAGGCCCTGCCTACCCAACTGCCCACTGCAAACAAGAGTCTTTGTTTGCCAGGCTGTCACCTGGCTACCTGAGATCTCCTGCGTGCGTGTTCCTTGACTTGTTCTGAAAGATGATCACTTGATATGTGTGGCTGCACAATAAGTGATTCCCATTGCACCAAGAGCCGTCAGACTGAAATAGATTCCTAAAGGAGGCCTATTGAAATAGAAGAGGCTCTTATTTGTCTGAGAACACACAGACTAACTGGTGCCTCGCCCTTAGACTTAATACATTTACGGTTTTGTAAATGCATTGGCAAAAGAAAAGGGCCAAATTACAACAAATGGTACCTGGTTGAGGAATTTATACAAAATCCAAACCTTTGGTGGCCGTGGACTAAATGTGTTCCTCCACCACCACCAAACTCCTGTGCAAGCCCCACTTCCTAATGGGAGGGTTTCAGGAGCTGGGCCTTTGGGGGGATACTTAGGTTTAGATGAGGTCATGAGGATGGGGCCCCCATATGAGATTCGTGCCCTCCTATGAAGAGGAAGAAACACAACAGCTCTCTTCTCCCTGCTTGCACTCACCCAGGAAAGGCTGCGTGAACATCCCTCCATCCTCATGTGGCCTTTTCTCTGGGGCATCCTCACATCTTCACATGCCACGTGAAGACAGAGAGCTTCTGTCAGACACTGAGTCTGCCACACCTTGACCTTGGACTTCTCAGGCTCTGGAACTGTATGGAATAACCTGTTATTGAAGCCGTCCAGTCTATAGTATTTTATTATAGCCCAAATTCACTAAGACACTGGATAAAAATTTGTCCCATCTTGTATCCTGTCTTGTTGAGGAGGCTGTGTACATCTCTGTGTCAGATACAGATCAGCCTTCCTCAAGCAGCCATGGCCCGGGAACAGCAGAAACCAAACCAAAGCCAACCTCACAGCCTTCCTGCAGAGCAGGAGCTCGGAGAATGCCCCAACACGCTGGGCAGGTCAGGTGCATCTTCCCGACCTCACACTGCAAGGACAGGGCTCCACAACCATTCAGCACTGAGGTCAAATAGGGACTGGACATCCTTATGTTGCCAAGAAATGAGATAATAGGGGCAGCGCCTGTGGCTCAGTGAGTAGGGTGCCGACCCCATATACTGGAGGTGGCGGGTTCAAACCCAGCCCTGGCTAAAAACTGCAAAAAAAAAGAAAGAAATGAGATAACACATGAGCTGTATTTTACAGATCCTGTAGCAAATCAAGACATAAAAGAGCTCCTTCAGCATTTTCTTTTTCCTTTTCAGTTTAATTTTTGAACAGGTAGTACATTCTCCTGCTACAGCCTTCCCTGCTGTCTTCCGTCCACATGGTCCCCAGTCCACACCCCCTGTTACTGGTCTCACGTGTCTTTCTGGAGTTTCTTCATGCATAAACAAGCGAAGGTAATAGATATTCTTATCCTCACATTTTTAGCACAATAAATAGTATGCCGTATGTACTCCTCGGGGCCCAGAGGGTGGCTTCATAGCTGCACGGTAGCGTCCCACTGAGTGGAAAAATCATTATGTAACCACTCCTCCATCATGGGCACTTCAGTGTTTCCAGTCTTCTGTTATTACAAATGATGCTGTAGTGAATAATCACATACATGTGTCATCTTGAACATGTGTGAGTAGGTCTGTAGGATAAATTCCCCAAAGTGTAATGGTGGAATGAAATGGAATATACATTTGTTAGGCTCGGCGCCTGTGGCTCAACGGGCTAAGGCGCCAGCCACGTACACCTGAGCTGGCGGGTTCGAATCCAGCCCGGGCCCGCCAAACAACAATGATGGCTGCAACCAAAAAACGGCCGGGTGTTGTGGTGGGCACCTGTAGTCCCAGCTACTTGGGAGGCGGAGGCAGGAGACTCGCTTGAGCCCAGGAACTGGAGATTGCTGTGAGCTGTGATGCCATGGCACTCTATCCAGAGTGACAGCTTGAGGCTCTGTCTCAAAAAAAAAAAAAAAAGAAAAAGAAATGGGAATATACATTTGTTACTTTGATAACAAGTTGCCCAATATAGACTATATGCTGATTTACACCCCTTCCAGAAAGTTTTGAGAAGGCCTAGTGCTGAATACCAACGAAGTGTGTTATCAGACATACGTGGTATTTAAAAAATGCTAACTTGGAATAATTTTAATTTGTACTTTTTAGTATAAGGAATGTTTGATGAGTGACTTATGACATTTTTTCATGTGTTTACAGGTCATTTATGTTTTTTCTGTTGTCATGTTAGACTTTCTCTTACCAATTTCTAAGAGCTCTTTATCTTTATGCTTTAGGGATTTAGACTTTTTCCATGATATGAGCTGCAAATTTTATTTTTCCCATTTTGTTATTTGGCTTTTGACTTTGCTCATAGGTGTTAAGTTTGGTTGGTTGTTTCATTGATTTTGGTTTGCTTTGCCCTTATTTACTAATTTTTTGTTTTCTTTTAGACAATAATACAGTTAGAAAGATTGTTCCCGTGCTGTGAAAGGATCCTGCTACTTTCCTTCTAGTACTTTTATGCATTTTACTACTTACATTAAATCTTGTAGTCATTTGGAATTTACCCTTGTCTGTCATGTCTTCTAAGAATCCATCTTAATTTTGTTTTTTGTTCACAAGGCTATCCAGTTGATTCAACCCTGTTTGCATCATTTCCTTACTAATATGAGATGCCTCTCTTTTTTTTTCATTTTTTGGCTGGGGCTAGGTTTAAACCCGCCACCTCCAGCATATGGGGCCGGCACCCCACTCCTTTGAGCCACAGGTGCTAGCCTGAGATGCCTCTTTATTGGGCACTAAATTTCTATGAGTACTTAGCCTATTTATAAACTTTCTATTCCTCTCCAGTGGTCCATTTGTGTACTTTTGACACAGCATTTTAATTAATGAAGTTTCATAATATATTTTAGTATCTGATAAGTCAATTGTAGCGGCGAAGACAATTCTTTTCCCTCCCCCTTCTGAAGTAGATAAGTAGAGTCTATAAAATAAACTGATAATACATATTAATAGGACAAAAAAGGCATACGTGTTTATTAACATGCATAAACACAGAGAAATGGCAGGAGAATCATCAAGCGCAATAACCCTATGAAGTCCAGATGCTTGTATATCCTTCGTTATAGGGAAAACATTAAGAGTTGTAGAAGTAAATAGTTTTCAGGGAAATGAGTGGGCCCAAAGGGCAGTGATCTGGAACACAGCTCCTCTCTGCTCTGAGGGAGATGGTGGGAAGGTGAGGGCAGAACATTACTCTGAACAAATTTTGTCTTTTATGCAGATGAAGCCCCCAGGTAATCGCTCTCAGAGAATTGGGGAGAAGTTTGTCTGGGTGCGGTGATGACACCTTTCTTCTCTTCTTGAGTGGTTAATGTTTCCTAGTTTGGTTTGGTTTTAAACTGAGATTCCTAAGGATGAGGTCATAAGAAAATTGCATTTCTTTTGGAAAGAAGCTTCTTTGATAAAGATAGTAGATAGCTTCTTCAGCCAGATAAATACATTCCAAAGAGAGTCCCTCCTGTTGCTTCAGGAAAAGGAAGAAGATCAGAAAGTCAGGGGGAGAGTTTCAAAGAGAGATTCTGAGGCCTTTAAATTCCCTTTAATTCGAATCGATCAGAATCCAACACACCGTATTTTGAAGTATCATTTTCTGAGCCCCACGTGCTCACATAGTCAGGCTTCATTGTTGTTCTGCTTTGTTATATTTTCTATATGAACTTCACAATCAACTTGTTTTTATGTGTATGTGCGTGTATAAAAGTAACTTAGAAGTGGGACTTCTGTGGTGTTAATTCTTCTACAGGAACATGCTGAGTCTTTCAGTTTGCTTGAATCTTCTTCTCCGTAGCATTTAAAATGTTTCTTCCTACAAATCTTGTACATTTCTTGAGTGTCTTTCTAGGTATTTGATTAGTATAAATTGGCTCTTTTCTTACACCGTCTTCAAACTGGTAATTATCTGTGCATATGAGCGCTTTTGATATCAGTGTTTTAATTTTGTACACTGCTAATTTACTAAATTTTCATCTTTTTGTAGAAATTTTTCAGCTAATTCTAGTGATTTTCTGGGTTTATAATAATACCATCTGCAATAATGTTAGCATTGACTTTTACTTTCCAAATGTTGCATTTCTCAGGTCTTTTCCTTGTCTAATTATGTTGGCAGGGGCCCGAGTGGGAATAGGATGCTAATAATAATAATAGTAATAGTGGGCAACTTTCTTGTTTACAGATTCGTTTGAAAATACTTTAGTGTTTTCTGGTAAGCATGAAGCTAACTTTTTAGACTAAAATAGAAATATTTTATTGCATTAAGGATGTATACAAGTCAGTTTCTTATTATTGAGTGTATTTTGTTTGTTGGTTTGGTTTTGGGGGGGGGGTTGCAGTTTTTGGCCGGGGCTGGGTTTGTACCCACCACCTCTGGCATATGGGGCTGGCGCCCTACTCCTTTGAGCCATAGGCACTGCCCTATTGAGAGTTTTTATTAATAATGATTGTCAAATTTTGATAAGTGTCTTTTAATAACCTATAGGGATAATCATAAACTTTTTCTCTTTAGACTACTTAATATGAGTGAATTTCCTGTTACAAATTTTCCGTGCATTCTTGGAATAGACCTCATGTTGTCACAATGTATAATTTGTGTGCTACTGATTTATTTATGATTTTGGCATTGATGTTGATGAATAAGCTGAGTCTGCAGTTTCCTTTGACATGTATGCATATGCCCCCTGTCCAATTCAGACGTCAGCATTATACTTTCTAAATAATACTAATTTGGAAGTTATCCCTTTCGAGCAATTTTTTTTTTTTTTACTTTTTTTTTAATTATTAAATCATAGCTGAGTACATTAGTGCAATCAAGGGGTACAATGTGCTGGTTTCATATACAATCTGAGCTATTTTCATTAAACTGTTTAACATAGCCTTCCTGGCATTTTCTTAGTTATTGTATGAAGACATTTGTATTCTGCAT